>PVIC010034675.1:0-19464 GCA_004025085.1 Thryonomys swinderianus | reverse complement strand
GAGGGACTCACGTTCACTAGGTGGACGTCACAGACAGAAAAGGGGTAGTTTGGGTGGGAGTTACGTGTGATCGCTATAGACTGTGAGGAAGGGAGGGTCACCTTCAGATTTCGGAACCAGCTGGCCACATGGATAAGTGTGCTATTTTTGTGGGAGATAGGATGTACAGAGGAGGAAAAGAAGTAGCTGAGATTGTCTGCACACCTGTGGAATTCAGTGTGACTACAGTTCACATCTGGATCACAGAGTGCATGTGAGGAGTGTCACTGCTCACACAGGTACATACAAAAACACAAACATGCACATAATCCATATAGGGTATTGGAAAATATGTGAAAGGATGCCACTAATCATAGAAGGCTGTACTCCATGAAATAATAACTAAACAGCCTTTAGAAGGCATGAAATAAATAGGCCCCTTATTTCAAATAATGAAATAGAAATAACAATATTTTCTTTCATTTTAGCAAACACTTTATCATATGTAGGGCAAGAGACTGTATTCAGAGCATTTTTATCCTAGATAAACTATCTAAATCATATATAAAACTATGTTTAAATACACATACACATATATATATATAACCATGTAGAGAGAATGTATAGATAACTGTAAGTATAACAATATATGTAGTTATTTTATTGTTAGGAAGTTTATCTAGACTTTATATCTAAACATACAATATTTTTAAAGTGTTTGGTATTAAAATTATTTAAATATCTTTTCTGTTGACATTATTTTAAATTCTCTTGGTAATTCTATCCATAAAACTTCTCTTTGACTTGATGATTAGGTTCCTTCACAAAGTGAGAGGCGGGTGCTTCAGTTATCTTTTATAATTTGACTGCATTTATAACTATTATCACATTAACCTGTAAAATCTAGTGTTACTTTTTTAATATCAACCAGACCCCATCTGGTAAAAATGTATGTACTCACCGATAAGTGAATCTACTCATGATTCACATTTACCTTGTAATCACCTTCATGCACCTCTAAACACATGGGGTAATTTTAAATCCAAAGTGTTATACTTCATTTTTAGAGAGTGAACTATAACTTCTTTCTGTCAGTCTTTTTGGTATGCAAGTCTACTTGAAAAAACGTAGTGAAGAAAACAAAGAGTCCCTGCCTCCTTTGGAAGTTAGCCAAAAATCCATAGAGAATCATCTATTAAAAGATAAAAGTGGTTTGTAACAAATGCGTTGAAATTTTGTCTGGCATTTCAAGAGAGAGTTAAATATCTGAAAGTATTGAGAATTTAGTTTGCATATAAAAACTAGAATTCATTTTCTATTTAGAATCAGTATGTATTACATTCTTTCAGCCAGGTATAATAAGTGTATATCAGTGTACTTGTAGTAATAAAGAGTTAGCTGTTAGGACATATATAACTTTAAGATTTCATGATTTCCAAAGAAAGGAGGTATTTATTTAAACAAAATGAAAATCTCTTGAAAACAGTTCACTCCAAGTGCACAGAGACAGCACATGTGTTGATAACACTGAGTATCCCAAGTGCCATGTGGGCAGGTGTTATTTCAGGCAGTAGATTTTTGTGAATACATTTGATACAATTGTCATTTGAATAGTTCATGTCATCTTATTAAAAATTCATGAAAAATAAAGTAATATTTGATTGTTTTGTATCAAAATAATTGGATAAGTATTTGATTAAAATGACCCTTTTGAGCTGGGCGTGGTGGCTCACACCTGTAATCCCAGCACTCGGGAGGCAGAGGCAGGAGGATTGCTGAGTTGAGGCTTGCCTGGGCTCCATAGTGAGCTCAGGGCCAGCCTGGACTACAAAGCGAGACCCTGTGTCAAAAAGAAAAAAAAAGGACCCTTTTGAGTTAGAAGAATAAAATTACTTATGTGAGCACGTGAACTGATAACATTGTGATTTTTTTTTATGATACTTTGTAATGGACATCATCTGTTGAGTGAGGAAAACTATATTAAATTATGTTGCATATTATATTATAAATACAGAATTCCAGATTGTTTTATTCAATATTACATCTATGTTTTGTCATTGAAATAAAACAATTTAGGAATTTCAAAGTCTATCATCACTGTAAACAGAATATTCTTAAAGCTCCTATAATCAATAATATTTATCATTTAGTAGATATTCTTAAAAATACTTTTCTGTGATAAAATATTTAGAGATAATAGTTGAAAAATGTCTCCCTGTACCTTCCCCACCCTGTTCTCTTACAGAGACATTGATTTTCTTATCCCCAGGCTGCTGTAATGTTTTTCTGCTTACCAGAGATCAAATACTTCACATTGGATTTCCTGGTTGACAGTGTACTGATAATGTCATCCTAAAATACCACTGGCCCTTTCACTTCGGTTACTTTAATAGACAGGGACTAGCTTCATGTTTTCTGGTATGTATGCATGCATGCATGTATGCATGTGTGTATGTATGCTAGGCATGTATGTATGTATGTATTTTTATTTTTCATTTATGTTTAGGGTGACTTGTTCTATTCCATTTATTTTCCTTGGCTATCATCTTTCCTGGGTTACCCTTGGAACTCTAATGCTTAAGATGTAGTCCTTTTCTATTCAAAATAGTTTTACATAAGTTTTATTTTCTTTAGTTTTATGTACATTACTTTGGAATGAAAAGGTATATTAAAGACAACAATAAATATCAACAAATTCAGAGGGAAAGTTTCAGCTGTTGAGTGATGTACAATACAGTCTGACAGTTGTGGTAATGCAGTACTTTCTTCATAAGTACCAAATCTCTGTACTGTTATCATATGGAATGCTGAGCTTTTATTCACCTCGTTTAGATCTTCACAATATATTATTCAAATACTGTTTTTAAAGATTAATGTGTTATATTTTCACCCTCTTTTTTTTTTTTTTTGCTTTTTGAGACAGGGTCTCACGTTGTAGTTCAGGCTGGCCCTGAGCTGACTATGGTGCCCAGGCAAGCCGCCGCGAACTAAGCAATCCTCCTGTCTCTGCCTCCCGAGTGCTGGGATTACAGGCGTGAACCACCACGTCCGGCATTGTGGTATGCGGTGTTGATTGTTGGTGGGCGTGTCTCCACGCCCAGCATTATATGTGGTTACCAGGGATCGAACTCAGGTCCTTGTGCTTGCGAGGCAGGCGCCGGAACCACTGAGCTAACCCTCCGGCCCTATTTTCACCCTCTTTTAACGTCAAGTTTACATGTCATAGTCACTGAATCATTATTTATTCATTATTTAGTATTTAGTTATCTGGCTATATATCAGGTAACTTCTCTTGGTCATGATGAAAAAACAATTTATTATGAAATAAACACTTTCACCAACACATTTGCTTTGCACATGTGTGTTTAAACTCCCATGTATCACATCACCAGACAGCACGATGTTTTATAATTCAGAGAAAAGTTTCTGATTTTTTTTTTTGAGGCAGGGTCTCACTTGGTAGTTCAGGCTGGCCCTGAGCTCACTATGTAGCACAGGCAAGCCTTGAATTCAGCAATCCTCCTGCCTCTGCCTCCCAAGTACTGGGATTACAGGTTTGACCCACTAAGCCCAGCTCTGATTTTTAATATAATAAACATATTCTTTATTCTAATGAATATTGTATTTTAGTCCATTTATAAAACAAGAAAATTGATGCACATACAGATAGGTGGGAATATCCTTGGTGATACTTTTCTAGGCTGTATTTTAGATGCCTCCCATAGTTCAGTAGTGTCCTCACTGCTAATTCCATGGTGGGGAAAATAGAGGTACCCATAAGTTAAAATGAAAGGTACTTGCTTTGATCTGAAGTATTGGTTTGTCCTTTGTGGGAAGTTGTTCTGTCTAAGCCCTCTGCGGGTATTCCTTGACAGGATCCAGATGTCCTACTGAGTAATACTCAGTACTTAAATCTTCCTTTTAAATACAGTACTGGGAAACATGGGTTGATTTTATTTTCCTAAAATATGTCTATATTTGTGAAACTCTGTGTCCTCATAATGAATATAGAATAGTTTCACAAATGTGCTGGGTGGAACATTGAGGTGGAGGAAATCTCTTCATTAGAAGAAAGACAGCAACTATATTGTCTGCAGAGCCTGCTGTCCACATGGTAGACAATATTAGTTTGAAAAAAGTTCTTCTCTCACACTGTAGAACTGAGCACCAGAGACATAAGTTTCAAGCATTACTTTCAATAGAAACTTTTCTATAATGAAACCCAAAGAGACCAAGCTTCAATTACAAAAGTAATCCTAAAGTTACAGATTTATTAATCATAGAAAGTACCATATGTTTCTATTTGGCAAGGTACCTGAACAGAAATATTGAGGAAGTATTTTGTATTCATTTTTATCCGTATGAGTATTCATTTATTATTTAAAAAGTTACAAAAACCATACAGAACCTGTGCTATAAATTGTGACAGAGAGAATAACATTATACCAAAAACAAATGCGTTCTTTAACTGACATTTTCAGTTCTGTCACAGTAGTTATTTATTACTCACTAATAGAGTCATTTCATAAAAAGCAGATCCCTGGTTTTGTTTATAAACTCAGTTTCTTTAAATATTTTGCTAATAGATCAGAAGTTCCATTTTCAGTATGAATCAGGATTTTCTTATAGCAGTGAAATAAAGACCTTGTAGACAGTAACGAAAAATGTAAAATCAGGGACCCAGAAGGCAGCACTGAGTAAAGCAGGCTAAATTCTGCATTCCAATTACTATTCCTATTATACAGAAGCATTTATTGTAGACAAGTTACATTGGCTTTACACTTCATAGTAATAAGACAATGTTTTAAACTGATTTCTCCTTTAAGGAAGGCTAGTATTATCTAACCTGGTTTGAACACGTAAGTGACCTTTCCATTTATACAAATTCAGTTTATTTTAATGGAAGTATTAAATTTTCTTAAGCAATTTTGCATTACAAATGCCTCAATTTATTTTCATATCATGATGTTTAAATGAATGCCAGAGTGTGAAAGTTACGTTATTAATGAGGGTTAAATTCATTGAAGTTAGATTTTATGAGAATGAAGCAGCCTAAATTTAAAAATACAAATAATAAATCTAAAACTCTGGTAAAATCAAGCATTCTGAATCTGATAGCATGAATATTACAGTTTAATTAGGCCTTATACAAATAGACTTTAAGAACTTCCTTAAATATAAACTATTGCCATATGTGATAGCATATTACAAAACACTGCATTTATGTAGGGGTTACTAACTTAGGCAACCATGCAGTTATGACCAAGGATAAGGAGTATGGGAAAGTTGCTACAACATCCTGAGAAAATTAATGGCCTGACTTGTAATGAGTAACAGTCAGGTTAAGAACAATGCAGAAATTCAGAAAAAGTACACAAAATGCTTGGACTGTTAATTAGGTACCCAGAGTTATAGCCAGGTGTCAATTCTTGGAGAAACTTTAGATTATATCAAGAATTGTTTCCTTCAGCATGATTGGTTTAATAAGGCCTAATCTCAAATAAAATTTTAAAAACAATCAGAAACATAGTTCATTGGTACAGTTCTTGCTTAGCATGTATGTTTGATCCTTAAGTTTGATCCTTGGTCCTGCAAAGCAAACAAACAGCAAGCCAAAATAAACCAAAAGGACAAATTATCTTCTTTATCTTAATAAAAATAGACCTAACATATCCAAATTTGCTTTTTCAAAATGTATTTTCTGGATGCTATGTGAACAACTATGTGAGAGTCAATAAAGAATAAATAATAATACCTAAGGGGGCAGTTTTATTGCTTATGTAAAGGTTATATCCAGAAGGAACACACAGCACAAAGACCATGAATGGATTTGTGATATATACTTTGAAAGTAAAGCCAAAGGGATGTACTGATAAAGTTATGAAGCAGATATCATAAAATATAATTTTTCTATTTTCATTTTAAGTAAAATAAATGCATAAATTATATTCTAAACCATTAATTTAGAAAGCACTCTAGAGGATTAGTTGCTCAAGTGAATAAATTATATGCCTAATGTAGAATATATTGTACCTTAAGTAATTCTAATATATACAAAGAGAACTGCAGTTGGTTATATTAGTTCTTAGATTAAAAGTCTAATATTGCCCAGCATTAAAAGTTGTCCATGTAAATATTAACTTCAAGGGTACTTTTTTTGTGAGGGGTTTTAGGAGGAAGGACAAGAGTCTTTCGTTCCTTTTGAATATATCAATATTTAGTGACTAGTAGAGGTCAATGAGTCATCAAAGGGCTCAGAAATTTGGGAGGAAAGACAGACCATGAAAGATATAATTTAATGGGACCAAAGAGAATACAGGTGCTTTCTTTGGTAAAAGATGAGTAATGCTCTAAATGACACTATGTTAAAAAATATTCTGAAGTTAAAATTTCAGATGATGAAATGAAATTTTGATGATTTTTGTGACGGCTATTTCCATTGAATAGAATAGTCTACCAAGAACACTAGAGCTTAGAAACTCAAATTAGTAGGTAGAAATAAATTTTGAAAAGTTTTTCTCAAACTATGAAATATGATAGATATTTAACAGCTAAATTGCCTTTGGGCAGTAACATTCATAATTCAATCAGAGACACATAACTATGTAATTTTAAAATATAGTCATAACTAATTTCTCTAATTTTGAACAATTTGAATCTGTACTTAATACATTTAAATATATTACATAAAAACACACACACATATACATACATATACATATATATATATATATATATATATATATATATATATATATATATAATTGTATTGCCAAAGTACGTGTGACCCTAATTCTCAAATGGCCATAAAAGTTTTTTTGATGTCATAACTTTCCCACCATTAACAAAAATCGCAGCTATGTATAATACAGGACTATATAAAGTAGACAGCAAGCATCAATCTGACTAGCTTTCAAATAGGAGGAGCCGGTGTGGCATAAAGTAATTTTCATGAGAACTAAGAGCTACGGGAAGCGTTCCAAAACCAAAACCAGTTTCAGAAATGGCCTTCACTTCATGAAGCAACGGTTTTTGAAGAGGCAATTTATAACTGACTTTTGCTGTACTCAGAAATGAGCAAAACGGCAGCAGTATTTGGGTACTGTGGTCGAATTAAACATTGATTTTTCACCTTAGTTTTGAGCACCACGTCTGCTTTAGTGTGTTTCTCACACACAGTGGTTCATTCAGTTAAACTATAATGCGATTTTTCATTCTACATTGAGTAAAGACATCATCTTTTTCTTTACTTTTACTATAAAATTCCATTCGTCCTTTCTTCCCCACATCTTTCTTGTGTTCTATTAATACAAAACTCTGATTCATTCACATTATTTTTCAAGTGTTGTGATGTTGTTTAGCAAAAGTGGAATAAACAAAAGGAAGTATACTTTTAAGCAATTCTTACATTTTAAGAATTTTTCAGTTTAAATAATGCCTAGAATCTATAGACAAGCATCAAGGCCTGCTATATAAATGGAAGTACTACAGACTTAGGGTAATGCAAACATCACAATGAGAAGAGACAGTATTATTTTTTTTTCTTGAAAGATTTTCCACAGCTCTGCATTTTAACCAAACTCTACGTTAGGATATTTGTGATTAGAAAGCTGGAATTTAATAATTTAGTCATCACTCTTGTTTTATATTTTAATTCTATCTCATTTTAAGAAGTAGAAGTGTTAATGATTTACATAATGTCTTAATCTTTGAAATATTAATTATCCATGTTCTATCAATTTCTCCACATTCTGTATTTCTAAAAAAATTAACATTTGTTCAGTACTTCTGGTATTACATCTGCTTCTATTGCATTAAGTGCTTACATCTTAGTTCTCTAAAATATGTGTTTGCATGTTTTTTGTGTATGTTTGTAGCAAGAAAATTTTTAAGATATTTAAATTTGTTTTTTTGTTGTATTTCCCCCATTCTTTATTACCCTCTTTGAAAAATCATGGGGTTTTTGTATGCTCTTGTTTTGAGGAAGGGCTGCCCTTTGTCATAGAAGGCATTAACCTCACATCCTTGTCGTTTTGTTTTGCTTTGTTTTTAGGGCTGAAAGAGTTGTGTAGCTTTGGCTGTGGATTCTATGTGGGATGACACAAACAATTCTGGCAATAGAATAGAGTCCAAAAGCTTAGAGAGGATATGAAGATTTCATACGTGATAGGAAATGGTGTTTCTTCTCTGCTTCTCAAACACTAAGAAATCTATAACTGTGGGATATCTATCCAGCTTATAACCTTGGTCCTAAGTTTTCTGGGTGCTAAGCATATTCATGTTCTCTCTTCAGAGATACTGCACAAGTCGCTGGCTTCCTAGGAATCTAGGGGCCCTGTGCAATCAGGACAATATGCAACTCAGTGGAGCCACTGACTGGTGAACTTTAGGAACTGCACTAAATATATTGAATAGCTCAGTAATGAAAAATTGAATTTTGCAACAGCCATCCACAGTGGATGACACAGAGCCATAGCTAATTTCATTTTAAATTTTGTTCTATTATATTTTCAAAAGAAATAATAGATGTTTAAATAAAATATTGATCGTCTAAGTACAAGCCTTTTACCAACATTTATAATGAATCATCAAAACTATCCCCTTCCTCTTGTTTGTGCCAGGATTGTCTCCATGTTGGCCTTCGTATCTGTTGTTCTTGAACTTAAATGATGCACCTATGGTGGGCTATGTAAGGTGTTGTCAATTAAGACACCACTTTCTCAGTGACACCGTCACTTCTCCCACAGTCATCTTTTTTATCCTTTGAGGATTTTCTCTACATGAATTTATCTTGTTGATTTGTTAGTATATTTCTATATGATTTAAACATTACACTAGAAAAGACTTACCTTGAGCTCAGGGCTTTGCCTATCTTTGCAAGTCACACACGGTGGCCTCACTGAATATTTTTTTTCAAGTAAATGCATATCAGTCTGTTTGCATACTGGCACATTTCAGAAGTGTTCATTTAATTTTCCTTGTCTTTCTCCTTCCATTTACCTCATTACACAATCTTTTTAAAGTCCATAATAAGTTATGAATTTTTATAATCATTGAGTGATCCATTCCTAGACTTACTGCTATTCTAAGGACTTCAACAGGCAATGTGTCCTCTTCATGTTTTCTCAGATTATTTACGTAAGCTACATCAAGCCATTGCCTTTTGTTAATGCCAACTGAGTGAAAAACTGATGGTTGCCTGAGAAAGAGAAAACAAAATTTATCAAGATGTTAAAAGAAGCCTCTATTGTTTAGTGTAGCTTTTCAAGTCAGGTTACTATTTAAAAGAGTTAATGAACCAGAAGTATGTAATTCTGAGACACAGATACAATTAAGCATGGTATCAATTTATCACTTATGAACAATTAATCATTTTTGCTCTAAGCAAAATGAGAATCTTTGGTTATTAATCAAGAATTTCATTTTGGCTTAGTTTTAAATTGTAAAGTTAAATGATTTGATTTTTTAAATGCTTGGTAATACTGCATATATTGTATTTGGTCCTGAAAAAAGAATACATAAATAACAATTATTTATATAAATAATATGGAAATGGCGTGACATTGGATAATACAAATAAAATTTTTATCTCAAAAGAAATAGTTTTCATAATAAGTACTATTAAGTTTGTTACAGTTGCAATAAATGAAAGATAATGTAGCTTCTAAGTGAAAGTATTTAGTCTATTATTGGTAGATAGTTTATACTTCAAAATGTATTCTTCATAAGATAAAAAAGCAGAAAATGTATCTGATTTTTCGAACTACCTGCTTGGGTGTTATAAATTTCAGACTTTCTAACTTCATCCTTCTGTAATTAATAGTTCTCCATCATCACTCAGCATATACACTAGTGTACAAATATAGAATTTTATATGTGTAATTCAAAAAAATTTTCAGATAGTAGTACATTTCTTCACAACATGAGTCATGTGTTAAACTCTCTGCCATATAAAAATGCTAGGGGATTTACAAAGTGGCTTGAAAAAAATTTTGTCCTTGATTTAGGGATGAAAGTGAATGTGTGTGTGTGTGTGTGTGTGTGTGTGTGTGTGTGACAATACACAGCTTACATAGTGCTGTGCGGCACAGTGTTCACTTGACAGCTCAGAAGTCTTTGTTCTCTCCAGGTGGCAAGGCATTACATCGTTTTTAAGTAGAGAACTACTCAGGACTCTTCAGTGTTGCCTTTTCTGTCATTACATATTATGATATATTTTTTCTATGATAAAGGAAATGGCACGGAAAACACCATACCTGATGATATTTAGCGACTGCATGTTCATTAACTCCAACTATGTATGCTTCTTAGAAATTACTTGATTACAGTTCATAAGAGGAAAAGTGTTACCTCTTAGTGGCTGGGAGGGTGCCCTCTTTTTTTGTCTCCAGTCACTTCCCAGTACAGCTATTATGATCTAAATCGCTTAGATGGCATTTAGGATGATTTGGGCTTTGAAATAGTTGTTCTGTCATATGCAGTTGTGAAGGTCCCAAGAAGGCTGAATCGCAACTCATAAGATAAAGACCTTTCTGATCTTTCTCTAGGTCATGGTAGAAGAATAAAGGAGACAACTGAGTAAATTATCAAATTTTTCAAACCTTTATCAAGCCAGTAACAAAAAAGTTAGAGAGATCACCAAGACGTCTTTGTGATTACTCATAGTGCATGATCACTTTTGTCTGCAGATTCTGCCTACAGTCCTACCGTAACTCACTTTTTTAAATACTAAAAAAATGAGTGACTCGGCCACTTGAGTTAAACATACAAAAACAAACTGAAATGCTGACATGAGTATTCCATGGTTCCAACTAGATTGACATTCACTGTTGCTGAAGTTAATTATTATGTATTTGAAACAAACAATTTTAGACTTTCAGGTTTATGTCAAATATTCCTACTAGTGTGAATACGAAGGAACAATAAAAAGTAATTATTTTTTTAAATACCAACACTTCTGGAAACAAAGGAACTTTGGGAACAGCTCGTTCTAGAATGTCTTTCCTAGTTTATAAAATTGTCATGAATCTAGATCTTATTTCTTTTGGACAACCTGTATGACAATCAGTTTTATCTCTTTAGTCACGTTTATGTTTGATTGTCCCTATGCCTTGTTTGTATTTTTTATGTTATGTTATGTTATGTTATTTATTTATTTATTTATTTACTTACTTACTTACTTATTTTAAAGAGGGTCTTGCTTTGTAGTTCAGGCTGGCCCTGAGCTCACTATGTAGCTCATACAAACATTGAGCTCAGCAATCTTCCTGCCTCTGCCTCCTGAGTACTAGGATTACAGGTGTGAGCCACCACACCCCCGGCACTGTGGTGTGTGGTACTGGTTGCTGGTGGGCGGGAGTCACCATGCCTGATATTGCACTAAGGACCTTGCACTTGCTAGGCACGCCCTGAAAGCACTGAGCTAAATCTCCAGCCCAAGATATTTACTTTTATTTTTTTTTCTGTTTGACCTGAATCAGTGGTTTTTTATTATTATCTTTTATCTTTATTGGTACATTGTATATCACATTCAATATTGGGAATTTATACCAGTAGATGATAGAATTTAATTTTCATTTTTTCCTTTTCCCCTACCCATCCTACTGCCCCACTACCTAAATACATAAGTTTTGTTCCCCTTTTTATTGCCATCATATTACTTTTTTAACAGAAAACACCCAATGTTTTCATTTTAAGCAAATCCATTTTTGTCAGTTAATTTTTATCTTGTTCCTTAAGAATTAATGTCAAATGTGCTTGAATCTTGTATTTTGAATGTACAAACAGATTAAGAAAGAGGCAATGGAGATTTCATACAGCCTATGAATCCTAAAATATTCATGCCTATCTTTTGGATAAAACATGTTGCCAAACTCAGTTTATACTACTCAGATTTATGTGCAATATTTTGACAAGTATTTTCCAGTTCAATGGGTATTTCATATTATATTACCACAGGAAGTAAAGTTGCTTATAAATTATTCTATTTTTAAAAATCTGATTAAGATAATAAAACCCAAGCCTGTTTTTTCTAAAAGTAGGTTTCCAAGGGGGTGGGGAGTTAGCTCAGTGGTGTATGCCTGCCTTGCAATTACAAAGTCATGAGTTTGATCCCAGGTACTGCAGAATGAAAGACTGAATGAATAAATACATAAAATGATGTTAATAACAAAAAAAAGTATGTTACCACTTTGCACTTAGCAGCTCATACAATGGGAAACAATTCAGTCAGATACCTAAAAGATATTTTATTTTTCTTATCTTTCAAAATTTTCTTCAATACTCACAAATAATTTCTGCTCAAGGGAAGTATTCATTAGAGACTTATGAAATTCTTTTTCCCCTTTTAGTGAATCACACTCTTCTATAGTCAGATAATCAGTTTCTCCTTAAGAAAAATGGTGGTGGGGCTGGGGATTTAGCTCAAGTGGTACCGCACCAACCTTGGATGCACAAGGGTCCGAGTTCGATCCCCAGTACCACAAAAAAAAAGAAAAAAAAGTAGCAAAGAAAAATGGTGGTGAGTGGTATAACTTTGAGTAGGATTATTACTTTTCAGAACAAGGAATTCAAGTGACATTTTATAACCATGATATTTAATGAGTTTTGATCCAGTTAGTAACCTTCATTTATGATTCAACCCCACAGTCCCATTACCATTTGGCTTGTAAATATATTGTTATCTTCATGAATACGTACAAATTAAAGCCTAACAGTTATAATGAACATTGAAAAATTAAATTTTGATCCTCTTTAGATTAAAAAGTATAATAGTGGTTGATTTAGACAGGCTAAATATATATGTAGAGAATTTAAAATTAATTTAGTTTTTCTTGATAAAATTTCTATGGAAAACCGGAGAATCATAATACTGTGAAGTTTCCAAATACCTTTTGCAGAATCCTATATAGAAAAAGAACACTGAAATTTCTTTTCAATGAGGTGCTATTCTAAATAGTCTTGTGAAGTTTAACAGATCATAAGTGGGTACAAATTCGGTGGGTTATAAGCATTCAATTGGAATAGTTGTAAATAAACAACTGCATAAAGCAGACCATTAAATATGAAAAAAGAAATCTAGTTCTGCTCTACTTGATAATCTTTTTTAACACTTTATGCGATTGAGCATATATATATATATATATATATATATATATATATATATATTTTTTTTTTTTTTTTTTTTTTTTTTTTTTTTTTTTGAGACAGGGTCTTGCTTTGTAGTTCAGGCTGGCCCTGAGCTCACTATGTAGCCCAGGCAACCCTGGAACTCAGCAATCCTCCTGTCTCTGCCTCTCGAGTGCTGGGATTACAGGCATGAGCCACCACGGCCAGTGAAACATTATCATCATCATCATCATCATCATTAGTTTTTGGAATCTTTCTAAAAAATACATGAAGCTGCAAGACTAGCTTTAGAGGATTCTCTCATATCTAGGTAAAATAATGTAAGAATAGTAACTAAATAAGATGGAAAAATAGGAGCAATTTTTAAAAAGAAAAGTGACTCAAAAGTGTACACAATTTGCAGGAAATTTTTGAGCTTCAGCAATGATTTGGGTCCAAAATGAATCTTTAAACATAAAGGTAATTGAGATAGAAGGTGGAATAAATCTGTCATTATACATGTCCTAGAGAAAATGGTCCACTTTAATATGTCAGTGTCAAAATAAGGAAATGCACCTAGTTTGTGAGTATAGAATCTCAACACACAGATACCTATATTGAAAGGGAACATTTTGGTGGTATTTAGTAGGTAAAACCGTAGGCTCTGGAAAGGAAAGAAAGTAGCTGATTTTAGAAGAGAAGCAGACCAGTAATTTCAAAACTAGAAAAATCTCTACATTTTAGAACTCTTCTTCAGGGTGGGCTTTTAATTTCTCTGCTTATCTACATGTTTTCTTCACCTTTTTTTTTTTTTTTCTTTTTCTTTTTGAGACAGGGTCTCGTGTTGTAGTTCAGGCTGGCCCTGAGCTCACTATGGTGCCCAGGCAAGCCGCCGCGAACTCAGCAATCCTCCTGACTCTGCCTCCCGAGTGCTGGGATTACAGGCATGAGCCACCACGTCCGGCATTGTGGTATGCGGTGTTGATTGTCAGTGGGCGTGTCTCCATGCCCAGCATTATATGTAGTTACCGGGGATCAATCTCAGGTCCTTGCGCTTGCGAGGCAGGCGCCGGAACCACTGAGCTAACCCTCCGGCCCCGTCTTCACTTTTTATACAGACATTTCACATATAGGAGGAGTCACAACAGCCAGTTCTGATTACCTGTCCTTAAAACCTCAAAGAAGACAATCTCTTCTTAAATCTAGAAAATGCCTAGAAAAACTACTAACTCAAACCACATCTCCTCTCTATATCTTTGGCTGTCAGCAAATAATATCACCACATCTTTGATCATTTTGTTCTCATTTCAGCTAATAGTCATGATCAGCTTTGATCACATTTTGACTAATAGTGGTGAACAGGAGTGCATTTTCACTGGAGAAAATAGCAGTATCTACAATGATCAAAACCGACGGTGGTAGAAAGTGTCTCTCAAGGAAGGGGGAAAAAAAAAAACTTCAAGGATAGTAAAAGTATAAAATTCCACTTCAAGACATTCATATCAAGCTCATTTTCAAAAGTTATATTTTTTCATTTAAGTGGAGGTAACAATCATAAAAAAGAAACATTTACATTTATTAAGCAATCATTTTAATTTTTGAGAAATAAATTTGAAAAGCTCTATTAGAATGTAAATTTGTTATACATGTTACTTTAATTGTAAATCTCTTATGGTAATGTTTTTAGTTCCAAATAGATTAATCATTTAATACTTATATTAAGGCAACTTTCAAAAGTGTTCTTTTTACTTACATTTGTAGCTAGAATCCACTTAAACTAGGCACAGTGTTATAACGTGAGATTATTTTCTTAAAAATCACTTTTTTAGCTTTAGCAATAATGAAGCACATCAATACTGACATGCTTTAATATCTGCCACTTATCTTTACGAGATATTTAAGAAAGATCAACATAAGATATGCTGAATTCTTTTCTGAATGAAAAATTACTGAGATGTGTAAGAGTAATACTGGAATAAAAATATAGTATAGAAATCTAGAAACCTAATTTATCATCCTTTAGAGTGTTGATCCTGTATAGAAAGTAGTAATTGTTTGCAAGTGAAAGATAGTCTTCAATTTTAATACATACATTTATTTTTTATATATTTAGCAAAATGGAAATATTTACTTAATTATACCATATGTCTCTTTTTTTTTCTATAGTCTACAAATTTAAGGATCAGGAAAGAACTTATCTTTATACAATTCTATCTCCTCAATGAGTAGAATGATTATATGAAGCTAGTTATTTTCACATTATATTAATACTGTTAAAAAACCACATCATTGTTTGATTTGTTTTTTTTTTTTTTGCAAAAACATAGAAATTTGTAAAAAAAATAATGGCCAAGCCAAGTGTGGTTGCTCACATCTGTAATCCCAGTACTCGGGAGGCAGAGGCAGGAGGATTGCTGAGTTCGATGCTTGCCTGGACTACATAGTGAGCTCAGAGCCAGCCTGAACTACAAAGTGTGACCCTGTCTCAAAAAGGAAAAAAAAAATAATGGCCAACACAATTGATCAAATGATATATTCTCAAATAACCATTCATGCTGAGCACGGTTTAAGTTCAAAATGTCTTTTCAAATCAGGTTCAAAAACATTTCAAATGCAAAATAAAGTAAATCAAGTCTTCAAAACATAGAGACCTACAAAATCTGTTATTTCACAAATGAATACAAGTCATTCTTTTATTCTTTTAAAAAAATTTTATTCAGGAAGCTTTGAATTGCTACAATAGTTGGAAGCAGGGAAGTGGCACCACTAAGAGTTTTCTTAAATTACCACATGAAAATGAAAACAACTCCATTACCTAATGAGATTTCTTTTCTTACTTTAGTTAACCTTCAATTATAATTATTTTCATTCACCTGTATAGAGACTTATCCATTATAACACTGAAATAATGAAGAGAGGCTTTTTGTATTATTTTTTGTTTGTTTGTTTGTTTGTTTGCCAGAAGTCTTAGTCAGTAGATAGGAACACAAAATCTTGTTTGTCATGACGGAATTTCTAATTAGCTTTGATGATTTATGTTAGTTTATCTAATTTGTAAAAATCTTTCTATAATTAACACCCCATAAAACTTTTTAAAAAGAATTTGAATATGAATAACCAATTTTGAAAGATTCACTTACATTCTTGTTATGCTTTCCAAGGTTGAAAATCATAGCCAGATAGCTATAAGAAATACAAATAGATAACTCTTCTAATTCTCACTTTGGTATAATAGTCATATTTCTATGGCTAAAACTAAACGCCCAAGTTTATCAACATATAAAAAGGAAAGGTTTTCTTCTTTCCGAAGCATATATATTATTTCCCCTCATTACATTCCCCCACCACATTCCCTTTGAATAGTTCCTATTTTATAAAATCTATCATATATTCTAGAATTCATTTACATCTACAGGTTCTCATGAAATAGCATGCATATAAGGTGTGGGAGTTGTGGGTGGGTAGGGATATGGGTAAAAATGAGAATTAACTTCTGTCATATATTGGTACCAATTGCCAAAGTTGAGTGTGATTGTGAACTGTATATAAGATGTACCAACAAAGAATTCAGTTTTTTAAAAAAAGAGCTAAGGTTGACATTGGCTTAGAGTTTTGTGTGTGTATCTAGGTCATGGAACTCTTTTGATTTAAGGAGAGGGTGAGAGATATGGGTCTAGAGTCTTTCTCCTGGCATGTGGATAACCAGTGTCACAGTACCACTTGCTAAAGGTGCAATCTCTTCTTCAGCATATGGTTTTGAGATAGTTGTCAAAGATAAGATGCTGTCAGAGTGTCAGGTTGTTTCTGCATTCTCAAGACTTCCCTCTTGATCATCATGTCTACTTTGTGCCGGGCCCAAGCTTTTCATAACTACAGCTTTGTAGGATTGCGTATAGTCTGAAGTTGGGATGTGTGTTTCATGCCTTTCGCTGGTTCTTCAGGGTTTCTTTCATTATTCTGGATCTTTTCTGGTTTCATGTTAATTTTAGGATTAGTTTTTCTATTTCTGTGAAGAACATTGCCAGTATTTTTATTGGAAGTGTATTAAATCTGTGTATTTTTTACAGGGGTATAGCCATTTTGCCAATATAGTATCTGTCTATGCAGGATTAGGGAATGTCTTGCCCTTTTTTTTTTTTTTTTTTTTTTTGCTTTTTGGAGACAGGGTCTCGCTTTGTAGTTCAGGCTGGCCCTGAGCTCACTATAGTGCCCAGGCAAGCCGCCGCGAACTCAGCAATCCTCCCGTCTCTGCCTCCCGAGTGCTGGGATTACAGGCGTGAGCCACCACGCCCAGCATTATATGTGGTTACCGGGGATCGAACTCAGGTCCTTGCGCTTGCAAGGCAGGCACCGGAACCACTGAGCTAACCCTCCGGCCCTGTCTTGCCCTTTTTTGATGCCCTTTTAAATCTCTTTTTTTCAGAATATTATAGTTTTTATTACAAACATCTTTCTGTTCCTTGGTGGGGATCATTCTTAGGTATTTAAATAATTTGCAGCTACTGTCAATGGAATTGTCTTCCACTCTGCTGAATTGACCCCAGAACTTTCAGACCCAGTTCTTAAAACCACAGGGCATCCAGTCTAGCTTCTTACCAGAGGGGACAGAGTCCTCAGGTCCTCCAGAGCCTGGTTCCACTGCTTCAACTCTCCCCTGGGTCTGTGACTACCCCTGCCACTCTCTGCTACTGTCTTCTGTTGTCATCTTCCTCCCAGTCAATGCACATGGGCAACCGCAGAAAGCTTGAAATATATTAGTGAGTTATGATTCTGGAAGTAGCTCAGCCATAGGCAGTAAACCCCTTCCCAAGGTTACTTCTGATTATGCCACTCTGAAATACAGCGGGTACTGCTGTGGGCTGTCTCTCAACACTAGCCTGCCTTGCAAAAGGATTCATTTCAGGGTAAAATTCCATATTGCATTTCCAGCTCATCATTGTGACCTCTTCTTGGGATTGAGTTGCTGTTATCACTGGCATCACCCTGTGTTGGAAGAGGTCGTTCTCCCTCCTCGGAAGCTGAGATTGATGTTCTAGACTGCTTCATTCTGAGTCTTCGTTGCACGCTGTTTCTCCAGGTTCTCTGCGATTTCCAGCTTTTCTGTCTGCGCTCCCTCAATTCCAGGACCTGTTCTTCTCTTCCTCTTCCTTAAGTTCTTGTTTTCCAGGTGTTCAGATTTTAGATACCAGACAGGCCATATATTACTCCACTGTCTCTCTACCTGGAATTAATTTTAAGACAAAAAAGAATTACAAGTTAGTGTATATGTGTGTTTACATATATGTGTGTATGTATATATGTGTGTGTGTATGTGTGTTTGGAAATATATGTTTACTATTTCATTTGGATAAGTGTACATTCTCTTTTGCAAAGAAACATAATAAATATGAAATAAATGAAAACGACAAACATACTAAGAAACATTATATAGCTTAAGAGATATATCCAGATTTGAACTGCTAAACATTTATAATTGGATATCAAGAAAGTTAGATAATATTTCATGAATATATTCCCAAATTAAAATAATATAAGTGCATGTGAATTGTGAATATATTTCATAATTTGTCTTCAATAATCAAAACTTTAAAGAAATATAACTGTAAAAAATCTCAACATTGTTTCTGATTAAATTGATAATCATTAAAATCTTGAAAAACATAAATCTACTGTGTTAATCACTCAATACCTCATGACTGAGTGCATATTTGCCTGTCCACAATATTATGTAGGTCTTAACCTTTTTTAGATACATTTTAAACGTCTTCTCCACCCTCAGTCAAACTCCCATGCTTGGACCACTTAAGACCAAGGTCAGTGTTACTTTTGTGAATGAAAATACTCTTTTGCCCTGAAGCCTACTGCATATCGGGAGGTTGGGTGCTCAGTGTTCATTATCTTAACAAGGCAGGACCAAGTCCCAGAGGACAATCTTTTCTAAAGGCTGTGTTACATGAAAATCTGACCACTAATGAACTATGTCCTTATGGTGGAAGGGGAAAAGCTAAAACGTGGATGAGATTTTCATTTTTAGAACAGAACGATATGCACTACTTTAAAAAAAAAAAACTGTTATGGAAATTTGAAATCCCACGAACTTCTCATTCAAGTTGAATTTTATAATTTAATTATAAAGCAACACATTTTCTTTCATTAGCTTGTTTTTTTCAGCAGGAGTGACATAGAATATGCATACTTGGTGACTATAATTTATTTAGTTGTTTTAAGTGTTTTGTTTCATATTTTTCCCTCAAACATATTAATGGACATTAGTCTCAGATATTTTATTAATAAAAATACAAAATAATTGTAACTGTGAAAAATTACAAAATAGTTGTAACAGATGACACAATCTTTTTTTTTTTTTTTTTTTTTTTT
>PVIC010034674.1:0-19468 GCA_004025085.1 Thryonomys swinderianus | reverse complement strand
AAAAAAACAAACCTGAAGAGTGCATGCTTGACATTTTCTTCCTTTTGTTTTAGCTACTAAATAGAAAATTGTCTTTGCCTATCACAGCACTGATATGTCTGGATACAGAAAAAAAATATAAAATAAGTAAAGGCTTTCTTTTATAGCAAATTGAAAGCTCACTGCAGCCAAAGTGCATTCTTCTTCATATGTGGTTTCAGTGGCCACAGATGTTGTTTTTCTACCATTCTTCCCCAAGTAACTCACCAGTAATCAGTCTTCAAACCTCAGAGTGGTTTTGCCATTGCTAGAATCCAGTTAGGCTATGCTCATGTGGGTTGAAATACTACTAATATATTGCACTTTTTGAATTAACAAATATCTAAGAATATTGATATTTCATTTCCGTCTTAACCATTTAATAGGTATTGGCAGCATATTACATAATGCTATGAGCTTTACTCTATATTGCTGATTTTGGTTTTCAAGGATAATTAAGCACAACTCTAAGCTCCAATGTTTGACAACCAAATTTCAAATAGCACTACTTCATGTGCCTAAAAACTTACCGAAAAGTCCAAAGAACATGTGTTTAGGTGTGATACGGGTAAAATGAGTATCTGCACTACAAGAGCTAAGACACGCTAGAACTCAAGACTATACAAACACACAACCTATTGAAGGTCAGAAACACAACATAAAGAGTGACAATGTCAGCATCAGAATGACAATTGGACACTGTGGGGTTCGAGTGGTCTACAAAACCCTTTGTTTTGTGGAATGATCTGTCTCACTACATCCTATTATGTCTCTTTTATTTTGCCCTTTATTTACTCTTTGGTTTCTCACAGAATCGCTGCTTCAGATGTTGGCAACCAACCTGACCTCCTTCTCCAACATAGAATATACCTCCTAGAAACCTCTGCTGGCCACCAAGTGCTATCTTTGGCTTCTAATCAAAAAGGGACAATGGTCAGGGAAAAAGAAACATTAAAATAGTAAGAAATAAGTTACTTGCACCACTTAATAATTCAGCGGTCTTCTTTGATGTATTCAGTGTACATGAGGAACTATGTAAAAAGGGAAAGATGTGAAAAGAAAGTAATGTCTATAGATAATGTAGGTCAGGAATTAACACATTTTTTTCTTTCAGCAACAATGTTTCAAATCTATTCTTGGAGGATTTTTAAAATACTGATTATATTCTTATAAAATTGAATAATGAATTGAATACTTCTAAAACAGGGTTTATAATATAAATAAAAATTATTCTATCAAAAAGGTAAAACATCACATACAAGTGCTCTGTACATAATAGGTTATGACCCACCGATGCATCTGTGGAGACCTAAAGCTAATGGCCTCTGACATTTTGGAAGAGTTAAATGCACGCGAGTGATTCCAGGAAAGCATGTAAAAGTAATAATGAACACAAAGCCAATTATTTTTACAACTAACTCAAAGTGTTAAAACCTAAACTCATTTTCCTCTCTCCTATGCCTCACATGTATTTACAAAGTTTTCCTTTAAACAAGTGCATTTAGTGCATAAGGTGGAACTACTTTTTTAACTTGAGTGGAAAATTCTAAGTATAACAAGGTACTATAAATGAATGCTATCATGTGTACACATTCAATGAGTGTATTTTTGTTTATTTAAAATTTGATATGTTTTGTTTGGTAGTACCAGGGATCGAACTCGGGTCCTCACACTTGTACAGTAGGCATGGTACCATTTGAGCTCAGTAACTGGCCCTTACTTTCCATATTGCCCGCTTTTATAATTCCACAGCAGAGTCTACAATACCTTTGTATAAATTGGAAGGGTGATGTTTAAGTTGCAAATAGCTTGATGCACCAGCCCTCTTGTGGATTTCGGCTCCTTCATAAATGATAGTCGGCCACAAGGTTCCTGAGTTGTATCACGGACCTTGAATAAGAAAGAAATTCACATTTCACCCATGTTTGACAGACACTATTTTGCAGTTGATTATCTTTAAAGGGGGAAAATGAACTTCATTTCTTAATGTTTAGTAAGAATTCAAGGTCTTTCTCTATTGTATTTTAGAATGACTTAAAAAAATCACTCTGGAGCTTTTTAGAGGTGACTGGATTATGAGACTGTGACACTCTCAGTGGATTAGTCCACTCACGAGTTTATAGCTAAACGTGATGCTAAGAAGTAAACCCTGGTCGGAGGTGTTGAATACTGAGGACACGACCTGAAAAGGTCTATTGTCCTCCTTCCTTTCTTGATCTCTTTTTTACTCTCTCTCTCTCACATTTTTCTTCCAGCTCTCATGTCATAATCAATTCTCGACCTTGCCACTCTGCCATGATGCCCTGCCTTGGAGAGAGACAACTATGGACTGAGCCCGCTATAAACTGTGAGCCAAAATAAATCTATCCTGTTTTTTTTGTGGGTGTATTTTGTGACAAGTATTGTGTCTCAGTGACGAGACAATAACTGAGATAGTGTATGTATGTAAGAGTAATCCATACTGCAGCATTTGTAAGAATTTCATTCTTTTTTAAGGCTGGATAATATTTTATATTTATATCATATTTTTTATCAATTTATCTGCTGATAGATATTTAGATTGCTTCAACCTTTTGGCTGTTGTGGATAAAGCTGTTGGGAACATGTATGTATAGGTAAGTGTTTGAGTCTCAGCTTTCAGTTATTTGGTATGTAGAAATAAACTGTTGGATTATACGCTAAGCCAATATTTAACATTTTGAGGAAATACCATACTGTTTTTCACAGTGGCTGAATTTCTTTACACTTTTATCAGCCTTGCAAAGGTATTCCGAATTGACTTCAATTCATTTATTTATTTTGATAATAGTTATTCAATAGGCATGAAGTGGTTTGTCAGTGTGGTCTTTATTTGTATTTTCTTAAGCAAGTGCTATCATGGGGCATTTGTATAGCTTTGTTTGGAGAAATGTCTAAGTCTTTGCCCACTTTTGTACTGGGTTGCTTGAACGATGACTTTCACATCAATAATGTCAAATATTGGTTTAATTTTGTTTTAAGTGGATCCATTACCTCTCAGCAGTTACTATTTAATGTATTGCTCTATAAATAATCAGGCAAAGAAACTGGGAGAGAAGTAACACAGCCAAATATTCTTTAGAGCTCTCAGGGAAACAATGAGGGGTTTGCAGACACGTGTATGGAAATATCAAAATAATAAAGGAATCATTGCTGATGTTGGGAATTTGTAGCTAGAAGTAGGGACAGGAAAAAATAATAGAGACTGGCTGCCATCTTGTGAAGACTGAACATGAGAGCCTCTGTGTTAGTGAATAAATTGTAAAACACAGGAAAGAAAACAAGACGCTAGAAAACGGACCCCTCCCCCACACTCTTGTGGTTCTCTTTCGAATGTGAACCTTAACTAAGAACTACTCAACTTAGGTTATTATTTTCTAACAGAGGCTCCAAATTCATGGTACATTGACATGTAGGTCTCCATAATGTTTGGCAAATTTATGAAACTATATAAAGTCTACAGATTTGACTAGAAGAAATTCTTAGTAAAAGTGATATCCTGGTTCTTTTGAAAGATTTTATTACAAAAAGTTGTCAGTACAAATGACTCAAACTTATCATTCTTTAAGGCAGAATAATACTCCATTTTATAGAAAAACCACAACCTTCCTTATCCAGTCTCGTCAGGACACACTCATAAGTGAAATAAATAGGTCAGAGATGTTTAAATATTGTTATCTGTTCTCTGGTATGAGAAACTGAAGATGTTAATGAGTTCTAGAACGTATGATGGATATTGAATGATGGAAATAGAAAATATTCAAAGGGAAATATGGTGGAGGTGAGTAATAAGGGGTAAACAGAAATATGATGGTAATAAAAAGAAAACAAAGCTTATGTATTTGGGGGTGGGGGTTGTGGGGTGGGTAGGGGAATGGGAAAAAATGAGAATTAAATCATGTTATATACTGGTACAAATTCCCAATACTGAATGTGATCATATTATACACAATGTACCAATAAAGATAAAATAAACTAAAAAAAAAAAGTTGTCAGAAGTCTTTGGACCCCACATTACAAGATTCACATATTATTAAAATGTAAATATAAGTATTTAAAAGAAATAGTTTCCAGTGAATGAACTGGGCATAACCTGACCTTGTTTCCTTTTTACTCATAGTCTATAACTAAAAATTAAGATCAATTCAAAACTTCACAACTAAAATGTTTTTGATTTCTAGGAATATACAATTTTATATATGTGGTTTAAAGTATCCTTAGAAATAACTGCAAAGCAAATGTTCTCTACTAAAGAGTCAAACTGTTCCTTGTTCTTGAATAAAAAAAGGACAATGCTCCGTGTATACATCACCTTAACGAAGAGAGGAAGTCTGTTTTCTTTAAAGGCAAAAAAACTGAAGATGTGATGCTGGCCACTCTTAGTTAAGGGAACGAGGTTGCCAAAACAGTCAACATAGATGGGTTTTCCCTCTAACACCTGAATGAAATCAGAGGAAAATAACACAATAAAATAGCTGCAATTATAATACTATTTATACAAACAAGAACTAGTGTTACTAGTTGGAACTGTAAATTCTTAAAATATATGCATCACCAGCCTGAACTACAAAGTAAGAGCTTGTCTCAAAAAAAACAAAACAAGGGGCTAGAGGGTTAGCTCAGTGGTTCTGGTGCCTGCCTCGCAAGCTCAAGGACCTAGTTCGATCCCCGGTAACCACATAGAATGCTGGGCGTGGAGACATGCCCACCAACAATCAACACCGCATACCACAATGCTGGACGTGGTGGCTCACACCTGTAATCCCAGCACTCGGGAGGCAGAGACAGGAGGATTGCTGAGTTCGCGGCTTGCCTGGGCTATGTAGTGAGCTCAGGGCCAGCCTGAACTACAACGCAAGACCTTGTCTCAAAAAGCAAAAAAACAAACAAACAAAACAAAAGACATATGCATAATAATCTTTACATTGTCGACCAGCATTCTGTTTTATCTGTCCAAAGCATGTAGCAGCCTTCCCTCTTCTAAGTAATACAGATCTTCAAATGCATTGTAGCATTTAATGTTCTCATTTCTAACTCTGCAACAGCTAATATAATCCCACAAGAATCAATATGTATTTCATTCCTAAACGTAAAATTCTACTTCAGCAACTTCTGACATCACAATGGGTCAGATTATTGGACTTTGAAGTCCAAACCTTAAACTGCTCGGAAATTCTAAAATAAGAAAAAGTAAAATAATAAAAATAAAAATAAAATTTTAAAAAGTAAGACAGAAACATTTTAGATAGCCTACTTCAGCATTCCTGTATAAGAAAGTACTTCCTGGAATGTTTTCTTTATAATTAAAAAATAATAAGAACAATTAGAAAAGCTAGAAAATATTTAAACTGCTGTACTAATGTATTTTGAGCTTATCAATAACTTAGTTTTCTTTCCCAAATAATCTTTCAAGGAATTCTTTTACCTCTTCACATATACCGAGGTCATCCCTGAAGGATAGGTCCAAGATGAGTGGGAAAAAAGGCTAATTGTGGATCTTGATCTTCAAACCGATCAAGTGGTGGGTGAGTCTTTCTTTTCTATGGCTCTGGTTATGAAATTCTATTTGATACACAATCTAATAATAATGGTTTCATAACATAGCATTTTCAATTCCTCTTTCAGTACCTCCACGTCCCTGCTTCTGGCCACCTCGGCAAAATTTTCTTGCTGCTCCAAGGTCTTATCCACTTTGTCATCAGTCATGCAGAAACATCTCAGCCTGGCTTCGATGGGGTCATGGGACTTGGCGAACACTACAAATTTGGCCATGTAAGGTACGCAAATAATTTCTCTATACACTTGTGATGCAAAGGCAACAGATTCCTGAATCTGTCGACAATCTATCAGCCAGAACCTTGAAGAAAAATAAAGCCAGTTATCTAAAGTGTAAAGTATGCCACTTGAAAAAAAACATCAGTTCTTTCACTTTCAAGTAAAAATCAACATAGTCTCCAAATTCTTCTTGGAGAACAAAATGGGCAGAGATAGTAAGGGGCGAATGAAGGAAGGAGAAGGAAAGATGGATGGTGAAGAAGTAATCATCGTATTCCATTTCCAGAACTTGCTCACCATATTGACAGAAACTGTCCAATACACAAGAGCCCCCAGTGGCCCCTTCCACAGCTGTGGGGAGCTTCATTCTCCTGTCTC
This sequence comes from Thryonomys swinderianus, assembly GCA_004025085.1. Classification (NCBI taxonomy): domain Eukaryota; kingdom Metazoa; phylum Chordata; class Mammalia; order Rodentia; family Thryonomyidae; genus Thryonomys; species Thryonomys swinderianus. The sequence continues at coordinate 13,279 of PVIC010034674.1, read as the reverse complement.
TGCAGATTTTCAATTAACACAGTGCTTATAAGAGTTAGCATAGTTCCTGGCTAATGACAGACCACTCAGAATTAGCATACCGTATCACTGTTTCTTACTTTCTGGAAACTTTACTGTAATGACACAATTTGTACTATAATGACTGTGCTATCTTTATCGGTTTTATACTTTTATATAGTCAATATCTATGTGTGTGTGTGTGTATATATCTATCTATATATATATATATGTTTAACTTCATATATATATCCTCTCAACATATTTTTACTATGATCTTTTTAATGCTTTGTTTTGTACTATTTTAATTTACAGGCTGTTCTCTGTTCTCACATGTCTCAAGAATGCCCTACCCCCAGAAGTTTGCTCTAATGTTATGGCACCATCCTCTGATCGTGTCTAATGCCTCTGGTCTGTCCCCTCCTGCAGGATACACTTCTGACATCAGACACAGATGCGGGGTTAGCAGGCACACTGAGGCGCAGAACAGTAGCTGCCTTATAAGCCCTTTGAGTAAGGAAATACAGACATGCGCCATTGCTGGAAGCTGTTAACTTATTATCCATGCTTTTTTGCTTTTTCTTCTACTTCCACAGGAATTTAAGGTTTTAACTGTTCTTAACATCAGTTTTGTTATCTGTATGATAGATATAATGTCTCCTACTCTACTTATCCCTGAGTTATTATAATAACCAATTAAGAAGATGAGGGTGGTTAGATGAAGACTGAGTCTTGCTTAACGAAAAACAATCCAAAGGGGATCTAAGGTTAAAACACTGAGTTGATGTGTTCGTCACAAAAATAGATCTTGTCAGCTTTCTAGAGATGCATAAAACTGAATGAGCAACGTGCAAATGCATTAGGATGCATAAGAACCCATGGAATCCCTACGGCGTCTGGGCGCACCATCTTGGCAATTGTGCTTCTGTTAGTCCGCGAAAAACAGTAATTCAGACCATGCTACTGGCAACAAGAAATTCCTCATCTCTAAGGGCTTGAGCACTGGAACATTAGCACTGGCGCTACACCCAATCAGAACCATACAACTAAAGCAGTCGCTCGTTTTCCTTAGATTTTCGTGACTGAGTTACAATATTGTTAGTAATGCATTTACTGGCATGTCCAGAAATTATTTAAAATGGGACCAAAAAAAGATCACTTTTAAAGAATAAGAGACAAAAATAAGAAGAATAAAATGGCAGTTGCGCAGGGAAGCATGGGAGCTTCTTCCTGCCTGCGCCTAAGCATACCTGGCAGACACATTGGTTGTAAAGGAAACACATTCATTGACAAAGGTGAGCGGTGTGGTTCCTGTGATGTCTTCCCACTGTGCAGGTGTGGTGCCGCCTGAAATGACACAGGGATGGGAGAGAGTTGGCCAGAGCCCCAGACTCCGGGCTGTTCTGCCTACGTTTCCCAATGTAATCCCACCGCACCCCTCAAAAGAGGCACTGAAAAAAACCGGAAAAACTACCTGCTAAAACATAACACTTGGAAAACAAACACCAGCTCTCAAGAAACTTACGGGAAATTATCTGAGTAATTCTACTAAGCAGTCAGCTCTCTGCCTGAAGCATTTGCTTCAATAGCTAGGCTTAAAGATAATTTTGAATTTTATCTAGTTGGTTATGTTAGAAGAGACCCTCACTAAAAAGCTGAATACTTCATTAAAATCATGAGCCACTGATACAGTCTTTTGTTCTTGGACTTCATATTTTATACACCTATTTTGAAAGCATGCAATTTCTTCTCAACTTGCAATGAATGTTTGCAAAAAATAAATATTGGGAAAATCCTAAAAATTCACAAGGAATGAATAAATAACTGATTGGCAAAGAATCCTTTTGTATATAGAAAATCACCAAAAAGCTAATGGTGACTTGCTGAATAAGAGGCTGAGACAAAATAGCCAGAACACTGCGGGAGAGGTCCGCACGGAGACAAGAAGTCTGACCGTCAAGTTTCCTGTTGAAGGGGACGGCTTAGCAAAAAATACTCAAGTTGGTCTTTAAAATACATATTGTTGGTACAATTCTGTCCAGGTAAATACAAAATTCTAAGCCCGTAGTCATTCAAATTTAAACAAATTTATTGTTTAAAAAATAATTTTAATTACTTTTCATTTTTAAATAATGAATTGTATAGTAAAAGCCCATGTGACCTTGAGGACACACTAATAAGTGAAATAAATCGATCCCAGACATGTAAATACCATGTCTTTTCTCTGGTACGAGAACCTGTAGATGTAAATGAGTTCTAGAATGTATGACAGATTTAGTAAAATAGGAAATATTCAAAGGGAATGTGGTGGGGGAACATAATGAGGGGAAGAATAAATAGGATTTGGAAAGAAAAAAAATAGCATGTATATAAGGGGTGGGGAGTTGTGGGTGGGTAGGGGGATGGGTAAAAAATGAGAATTAACTTCTGTCATATACTGATACACATTCCTCAGTGTCGAGTGTGTTTGTGAGGTGTATATGAAATGTACCAAAAAAGAATTCAATTAAAAAAAAAAAAAAGCCCATGTGAGGTCTGACCCCCGAAGAAACAGACTCAGTGGTGACCAGCCCCACACAGTGTGCTCAGTCAGCACCATGAGGACAAGGTGGGCACAGACGGCTGAGCTTTTCCGGGGTTTGTGTCCAGGTCACCAGCGTCCATCACAGAAGGATTAACTACATACCCAGGAGCGGAGCCCCGGGAAAGATGCTCGGCCACGTTAGTGATAAACACGAGCCCCTGACAGACGGGAAGTGAGTCATGGTTCCCGACACCCACCACAGTCTGCAGAGCTTAAAATTCTGACATGTTATTAAACTTATGAGCTAATCTTGATGGTTCTCCATCATAACTACAGAAAACACTTTAATAAGAAGAATCAGAGCGAGAGAACAAAGTAAGGGTGAACATTTCTGCAAATCTGAAGGAGAACTGAAAAAATTCAAATAATAATAAAATGAACCAGGAATGGTTATTGTTCCTATCTGTCGTACCATTACTGTTTGCTGAATGACATCATCACATAATCATACTTTTTTTTGTTTTTTTTGAGACAGGGTCTCACTTTGTAGTTCAGGCTGGCCCTGAGCTCACCAGGCAAACCTTGAACTCAGCAATCCTCCTGCCTCTGTCTCCCAAGGGTAGGGTTACCGGGTGAGCCACCACGCCCGGTCACATAATCATTTTTAAAATGGAGATATTATCTAACTACATAGTCCTAAAACAGGTTTTGATAGGAATTTTTTTCCTCTCACCAAATATAGTGGTATTGTCATGAAGAGACAACCAATATTTTGGGAATACCTTTTGAGAATTTGGTAAATGTCTGAAAGCTACTACAAAGATCAATGAAAAGACCAAAAACTCAGTTAGTCATTAAAAACTTTTACTTCGTGTTTCCACACACAACTCAAAAGATCAGCGATCCTAGATGAAACAGTCTGCTTGAACTATTGAGTATAACAATTCAAGGTGGTGTTTCTCCCCTCAGTGATACAGTGTGAGGTTTTCAATGAAAACCTGAAGCCTGGACTGGGACAGTGCATGGGATGAGAGTTGAATACTAAGGCAGCCAAAAATTTCAGTATAACTCAGGCAAGTTATAGACATTCTCTCAACCTTGATTTCCTTTCACTTAGTTTCCTTGTAGGATTACTATGAAGATTTAAATGACAATGTCTATAAAATATCTAATTCTTTGATGTACAGTTTCAGAACTAATATTTCTTTTCAGCTTTTACTTCCATAATGAATTAAAAGTACTTTTTCTGACTTAATGCATATAACTGAGCAGGTATTTTATGATTTAGATAACTGACCTTTTACAGTTATCTACATTTCCTCTTCCAGAAGCCTCTGCTAACACAGTCCTACATGACTCACCTGTTATGCTGCATAGTAATCTTAAGGTTGGTGCGTCTCCCCCAAAGCCATTCAACATGACATCACTTGACGCTTTGGGGACAGGAATGGTCATGGTAATTGGCTTGTGAAATTTTCTTCTTCTAGGTTCCAAAGTGACTATAGGACTAAAGGTAGCTTTGTTGCCTAGGATCTTCTTAACCAGCTCACTGTGCATGGGTTGAGCCTTGACAAAGCAAAGACAAATGTTAAACTCTATTCTTATATTTAATGTCAAACATCTTGCCCAGAGATTTTCATTTTATCTCACAAATCATTCTGGAGGAGGTCAGATATGACAATCCCAAGTTTAGTGCTATTAGATCTGTCCTCTACAATGCAATGGTAGCTTTTGCTCACTTTGGAATCATTTGTTCTTTAACATTTTGGTTTTCATTTGCAAAACTGATTTTTCATCCCATGAATACAACTCATACAGCGTCATATGCAGCTAACCTGGACGTACCTGTAGGCCCACACGGATCCGCTTGGTCAGAGCACCCTCTGGAAAAACAGCCTGCACTTGGGAGACCACAGTGCTGCTCAGAACGCCTCCCTCGGGGCCAATCAGGTTGCTGTCCTGTTTGATGCGGGACACCACTGCAAAGTACTGTGGGAAGTCACGGGTAATGATGCGGCAGATTCGTTTCTTTTCCAGGTCTTCTGGACTGTCCAGCACTGAGACAAAAAGAAGACCCATCTTCAGAGAACAAGAACTTCTTTGGGACGATGTCGAGCTCACTCTTGCCTGGTGAATGGTGGACAGATAGGGTAGCAAAGCTCTTTTATTTTTTTAAGTAAAGGGAAAATATAAAAAGGTAAGGCTATCCTAATAGCCTTTCAAGACCCATCACTATCCAGCTTATACACTTTCTTTTCTGTGAAAAACAGGACGTCCTAGGGTGAAAGAAAGGAATCTCCTATCCAGTGTGGTACTTCAGGGTTGCCTTGGTAAATCAGGGTGTGTGAGGCCAAATCTGGAAGGAAAGTGGATCCTCTATACTCTTGGTTCCTGAGGAATTTGCATGAATTGCTTTTCTTTGCAAATTTCACTTAGCCTGGCAGGGCATGGTAGTACAGGCCTATAATCCCAGCCTCAGCAGACTGAGGTAGCAGTTCGAGGTCAGGCTGAACCAGTAGTGAGACCTTATCTCAGAAAACAAAAATCAGAAAAATAACAACATCAAAGTTGGCCCTCTGCACCCTGGAGTAGCGCGGACTCGGCTACCGGGCGCCATTCCGTTCCCGGTGGCTGAGGACTGAGGCCTGCCCACCGGCCCACGGCACCCCGGAGCTGTGCAGTGAGGAGTCAGGTGCAGACCCAGGGCGCCATCACCACCATGGAGGATTGAGGCCTGCCAGCTGGCCCCAACCCCACCCCGGAGCTGCGTGTGAGGACCCAGGCCAGAGAGGAGCCGGAGCCATTTCCTGCGTCCCTCCACACTGGAGCCGTGCTGAGAGACCAGGCAAGATGAAAAAAAAAAAAACACACACAAAAAAAGGAAATCTAGCTTCTATTTTGCCATCTGCTCCTAGATCCCTCTATTCACCTCTTGTCCCCACATCCTCTCCTATCTTCCTGTCAGAAGCAATACTCAGAAGTAAAAGACTCTTAGGCTGCCCTATTTCTTCTGTACTATTTATTATAAGAAGGTGTGCAGTCTCCAATCATCTTAGAGCATACAGTTGGTACTGTTTTATATATGCCCTTTTATCCTCTATTACCCGCTGGCATATATGAGGTTCTAGAGTATAGGTGATGTTCATAATTCTGCTAACCCTATTTTACTCTTCTCCTGTCTCCGTAACTCCCTGATTCCCCAGTGACCTCTTATCCCCAAAGGGTTCGGGGGGTACATTTATGATCTACATGTTGTATACATATTGCTGATTAATTCTAAATTTTGGCATATGGACATAGAGGTAACTCATAAGCTCAAAGTCTTCAGAACAGAATTTAACAAAACTTTTTATTTTATTTACTATGTTTAATACTGATATTGGCATTGATTGTATTATGGTAACAAACATGATGTGATTGTTCTGCTCAAATACCTCCCATGATGTATCAGAACTGAGAACTCCCAAGGGTCATTACAGATTCAAGGAGGACCCCCCAGGAAGGTGCCACATCCAAAGGGCCCCAGATAATAGGAAGAGACCCGCAACAAACACTGCCCTGTCATCAGGCAAAGAATAGCATTAATAACAACAAAAGAGTAGAAATGAGAAAATACACAAAAAAACCAGACACAAAGATCACCACCACAGGGAAATTCAGAGAAAAGGGAAATAGGGCAAACTGAAACTCAAACACCAGGACTCTTGGCGATGGTAACTAAAGCGGATCTAGTAAAATGAAAATCAGAACTCATCTCTGAGATCAAAACAGGGATACTGTCCACAGTGAAAGACATCATTAAAGAAGAGATGAGCAAGATGATAGAATCCAAGATAGCAGAAGCAATGGAACCTTTTAAAGAGCTTGAAGCAGAGCTCCAGGGAATGATGAAGGAGAATGAAAGCTTGCACAGTAGGATGAATGAAGCAGAGAACCGAATCTCAGACCTAGAGGACACCATAGCAACCAACGAGCAGGAAAGGTATAATCTAGGGAAAAGAGCAAGGGACCATGAGAAATCAATTCAACAGCTTCTAGATGACGCAAAGAAAAATAATATAAGACTGATTGGAGTCACTGAGGAAGCAGGAGACAGCGTAAAAGACATTAAAAAAACTATTGTCAGAGATAACAACAGAAAACTTCAGAGGAAAAGAAATAGACATACAGATAAATGAGGCCTATCAGACTCCAAAACGCCATGACATAAAAATATCTACACCTAGACATATAATTATCAAGGTTCTAGATGTACAACAAAAGAATGAAATACTGAAAGCAGTGAGAGAAAGGAAGAAAATCACCTATGAAGGGAAGCTCATTAGGATCACAGCAGACTTTTCAAAACAAACAAACAACGCAAGGAGAGCCTGGAGGGAAGTATTTCAAGCATTGCAGGAAAACAACCTCCAGCCTAGACTGTTGTATCAGGCAAAACTATCTTTCAGAATAGATGGGGAAATAAGATACTTCCATGATAAAGAACACCTGAAAAACTTTGCAAATACGAAACCTGTACTCCAAAACACCCTAAAGAACATCTTGGGAAAAAACACAGAAAATTCCAAACCCACGAGACCCAGGACAGTGAATTCATTAGGGCAAACAACAAACTAAATAGAAAAGGGGAAAAGCAGAGAAGAAAAGAACCAAGAACAGTGAAACATGGCAGCTCTGAATATGTCCATATCAGTCATGACCATTAATGTCAATGGCCTCAATGGGCCAATTAAAAGACACAGACTAGCAGACTGGATCAAGAAGCAAGATCCTACAATCTGCTGCATACAGGAAACACACCTAATTCAGAAGGAAGCCCATAGACTGAAAATAAAGGGTTGGAAAACAATGCTCCATGCCACAGGAAACTGCAAAAAAGCAGCAGTGGCTATCTTGTTTGCAGACAAAATAGATTTCAAAACCAAACTGATTAAAAGAGATAAAGAAGGTCACTATATTCTCGTACAAGGAACTATCCAAGAGAAAGAAATAACAATCATAAATATTTATGCACCGAACTCTAACGCACCCAACTATATAAAACAAACATTACTGGACATGAAGAGCCAGTTATCCATGAATACAATAGTAGTAGGGGATTTTAATACTCCATTGTCACAAACTGACAGATCATCTGGACAAAGAATCAATAAGGAAATACTTGAGCTAAATCAAACTTTGGAGCAAACAGACTTATTAGATGCCTACAGAATTTTTCACCCTTCAAAGCGAGAATATACCTTCTTCTCAGTTGCTCATGGATCATTCTCCAAAACAGATCACATTCTAGTCCATAGAACAAGCTTAAGTAAATGCCAAGGAATCGAAGTTATCCCCTGCATACTATCAGACCATAGTGCCTTGAAACTGGAGCTGAACAGCAGAAGAAATTCCAAGATCATCACAAACACATGGAAAATGAGCAACACTCTGTTTACCAACCAATGGGCCACAAAAGAAATTAAACAGTTTCTACAACTCAACAACCCCAGCACAACATAAAGGAATTTATGGGACACAATGAAAGCTGTTCTGCGAGGGAAATTCATAGCAGTGAATGCCTACACTCAGAAAATAGAGCAAACTGAAAAAAAACAATCTAATGATGAACCTAAGAAAATTAGAAAAGGAGGAGCAAAACAAACCCAAAGCACATACTAGGGAGGAAATTAAAAGGATCAGAGCAGAAATTAATGCAATGGAGACAAAGAGAACAGTACGAAGAATCAATGAATCAAAGAGTTGGTTCTTTGAAAGGATAAATAAGATCGACAGACCTTTAGCCAACCTTATCAAACAAAGGAAGGAAAAGGCTCAAATCCATGCCATAAGGAATGAAAATGGGGAAATCAGCACAGACCCAGAGGATAATAAACACGTACTTTGAAAATCTATCCAAGAAGATGGAAAATCTAGAAGAAATGGATAGATTTCTAGACACATATGAACTTCCAAAGCTGAAGGAAGAGGATATAAAAATGTTAAACAACCTGATATCAATCTGGGAAATTGAAAATGTAATAAAAAACCTACCAACAAAGAAAAGCCCTGGTCCTGACAGCTTCACTGCTGAATTCTACAAAACTTTTAAAGAAGAGTTAATACCAGTACTTCTCACTCTCTTTAATGAAATCGAAAGGGAAGCAGTACTCTCCAAATCATTCCTTGAAGCAACCATCACCTTGATTCCAGAGACAGGGAAAGACTCCACAAAAAAAGAAAACTACAGGCCAATCTCTCTAATGAACATTGATGCAAAAATCCTCAATAAGATACTGGCAAACAGAATACAGAGAGTTATCAAGAAAATCATACACCCTGATCAAGTCGGATTTATCCCAGGGATGCAAGGCTGGTTCAACATATGTAAATCAATCAATGTAATACACTATATATTAACACACTCAAGGACAAAAACCATATGATTATCTCAATAGACGCAGAAAAAGCATTTGACAAAATCCAACAACCATTTATGATCAAAACCCTACAGAGAATCGGAATCGATGGACTTTATCTCAATTTAATACAAGCTATTTATGAGAAACCAACAGCCAGCATCATACTCAATGGGCAAAAACTGAAACCTTTTACACTAAGATCAGGAACAAGACAGGGATACCCACTGTCACCACTCTTGTTCAATATAGTGCTGGAAACATTAGCCAAAGCAATCAGGCAGGACAAAGATATAAAAAGAATAAAGATAGGAAAGGAAGAAGTTAAACTGTCATTATTTGCTGATGATATGATACTCTATCTAGAGGATCCTAAAAACTCAACCAAAAGACTGCTAGACTTAATTGCCAAATTTGGTAGTGTTGCTGGATACAGGGTCAATGCTCAAAAATCAATAGCCTTTGTCTACACAAACAACAGACTTACTGAAAGAGAAATTGGGGAGCCAATCCCTTTCACAGTAGCACCCAGAAAAATGAAATATCTAGGAATCAATCTAACAAAGGAGGTGAAAGACCTCTACTCTGAAAACTATAGGACTCTGAAAAACGAGATAGAAAAGGAGATCAGAAAGTGGAAAGACATCCCTTGTTCCTGGGTAGGGAGAACCAACATCATCAAAATGGCTATACTCCCACAACTACTATACAGATTCAATGCAATTCCAATTGAAATTCCAATGGTATACTTCACAGAGCTAGAGAAAATAATACAAAAATTCATCTGGAAACACAATAAACCTAGAATAGCAAAAGCAATTCTAAGCAACCAGGACACGACAGGGGGTATTAAAATCCCCAATTTAAAACTGTATTATAAAGCCACTGTGATAAAAAGTGCATGTACTGGCAAAGTAACAGACCTGAGGACCAGTGGAATAGATTAGAAGACCCAGAAACAACCCTGGATACACTAAGCGACCTTATCTTTGACAAAGGAGCCAAACATCCTCAATGGAGGAAAGACAGCCTCTTTAACAAATGGTGCTGGAAAAAACTGGGCTTCAACCTACCAAAAGCTAAAGCTAGACCTATCTCTTTCACCATGCACAAAACTAAACTCACAATGGATATGACACTTAAACATTAAAACAGAAACAATAAGCCTGCTGGAAAACAGAATAGGTAAAACTCTTGGAGACATTGGCTTAGGCAGAGACTTTATGAATAAAACCTCTATAGCACAAGAACTAGCAGAAAGAATCAACAAATGGGATCTCATCCTACTGAAAAGCTTCTGCACAACAAAAGTCACTGGCACTGCTAACAGACAACTAACAACATGGGAAAAAATCTTTACTAGCTGTTTATCAGACAAAGGGCTATTATCTACAATATATAAAGAACTTAAACAGATCAGCCTCCCCAAGTTTAAAGACCCAATTCAAAAACGGGCATCTGAAATGAACAGACACTTTTTAGAGGCAGAAGTCAAAGCAGCCAAGAAGCACATGAAGAAATGTTCAACATCACTGGTCATTCGAGAGATGCAAATGCAAACAACACTGAGATTTCATCTCACTCCACAAAGAATGGCCGCGATCTCAAAATCAACCAACAGTAAATGCTGGCGTGGCTGTGGGGAGAAAGGAACCCTTCTCCACTGTTGGTGGGACTGCAGACTTGTGCAACCACTGTGGAGATATGTGTGGAGATTTCTCAGAAAACTAGGACTAGGGATCCCATTTGACCTGGCTATCTCCCTGCTAGGAATATACCCAAAAGAATTTAAAAAAATCACATTGGAAAGACAGATGTACACCCTTGTTCATAAGCAGCTCAGTTCGTGATAGCTCAATCTTGGAAACAACCCTAATGTCCATCAACTGGAGAATGAATAAAGAAGATGTGGTTTTTTTATAAAATGGAGTATTACTCTGCCATAAAGAATGGCACAATCAATTCATTTATGTGCAAATGGAGATACCTGGAGGATATACTAGTAAATGAAATAAATAGATCACTGATAGGCAAATACCGGATCTTCTCTTTGATATGAATACCTGTAGACGCAAATGAGCTCTAGAAAGTATGACAGTTTTTATAGAATGGGAAATTTCCATAGGAAATTTGGTGTGGGAATGTAATGAGGGGAAGGAATAAATATGATTCAGAAAGAAAATAAAAGTATGTATAAAGGGTGTGGGGAGGTGTGGGTGGGTAGGGATATATGGGTAAAAATGAGAATTAACTTGTGTCATATACTGGTACAAATTCCCCAATGTTATATATGATTGTGAGATGTATATAAATTGTACCAATAAAGAATTCAATTTTTTTAAAAAAAGACCAGTAATTGTGGTTTTAAGAAATAATATGTCCTGGTATTCAGAGAAGTGGTGGAAGAATAAAATCTGTCTTGAAAGGGTAAGTAAGGTTTGTGTTTACTCCAGTGACATGGTTGTCTCTGTGATAATCAATGCACATATAAAAAGATTACATTTCCAGGTTCTAATATTTGTCTGAAGTCAGTGACTTACCAAGTATATCATCTAACATCAGGAGGACAGCTCATGTGCAATGTACTTGTACTGCTATAGCTATTTAGTACAATACAAAAAAAACCCACACTCATTTAAAATGTGGAAAGTGTGAACTGAATCTCAAGACATTATGAAAATGTTTTCATTTTTAGAAATCATTTGTAATTCATCACAGAGGCAGAAATGCTAACTCTGTGCCTACTGACTACTAGATATAACAAGATAGTAAAAGGTAAAGCCTTAGGATCTGAATATACATAATTAAAAGCTGATATACTGACAAATACTAGCATATATCCTCTTTTGGCCAAAAATAGGACCTAACTGGAAAATAACCAGCTTTGAACACTAGAGATCAAAAAGCCAGTCCCAATCAGCCCATCCTGGCCACCATACCATCACTATTCTCTTGCTCAGTGGCTACCTGGTAAGGCAGCTGAGGCAAGGATAGGCTAACTGGGTCTGCCGCTTTTGATTTCTAGTTTTCAAGACTAATTATTTTCCAGCTAGGTCTTATTTTCAGGGAAACACAGTGCTTATAAAAGAATACATTCCCACCTGCACAAACATAAACGAATCTGATTGGGGGGGCTTTAAAGTGAACTTTTCACATATGTAAAACTTAAAAGAATTTGTCTTCATCCAAAGGCAAGGTTCAGTATTAATGTCAGAATTAAGAGAAAGAACATATCTGAGAAGAAAATATCCTAAACCCAAACACTACCAAGAGATATGGTTCAAGAGGGGAAGTAGCTAAATGTTGCAGGGAATAAGCCTAATTATTGATGCAAGAATTTTGATCTTTCTCTCTTGCTTGGAAGTCACTGGCTTTCCCATTTAGAGAGCATAAGTTTGTCCTCTTCAACCAGGGGGAAAGGTAAACCTGTTGTATCTCTATTCTTATGATGCAATAAGAAATATTAAAGGATGTGTGGGTGGTTCGCTACTATCCCTGAGTCACCCCTGAAATTATAGCCATCTGTACTATTTACTGTCAGACTGATGAACTCACTAAAAAGCTATACTCGCCGGGCGTGGTGGCTCACGCCTGTCATCCCAGCACTCGGGAGGCAGAGGCAGGAGGATTGCTGAGTTCGAGGCTTGCCTGGGCTGCACAACGAGCTCAGGGCCAGCCTGAATTACAAAGCAAACCCTGTCTCAAAAAAAAAAAAAAAAGCTACACTCATGCCCAGCAACCAGCTCATTAGAAAACGTGGCATGATTTTGGCACTCCGCCAAAGAATTGGCCCCAGTCTTTGCAGTTCCTTAAAAGTGGAATCTGTCTTGTAGAAGGACTAAAACTTCACTCTGTGTACCCTCTGGAGGTTTAAGAATTGGCCACTTTTCTCTAGTTAGAGATCTTTCATTTTGTGGTTTTTCTAGCCCAAGATGCATTTGAGGCTTTTAGAAATTAAAGCTCTAAGTTAAAAACTCAATTTAATATCTATGTGTATGTACAAAAGTCAATGCTAGGTAATTCCCCTATCTAAACTCCAGATAGAAGCCTGAAAGACTATATCTACCTCTTTTATAATAGAAAGATAAAGTGCATTATCCCTTAGCTAGTTACGGGCAGTAAAACAGAATAGATTAGAACTTTTTATCACTATCTTAAATACCTAATTTTTTAAGTTAGACATTTTTAAAAATCACATATCCCTTCCCAGTATCAGCTTATCTTGTCACGTAGCAACAGCATCTATGCTACAGCTAGTTTTGCATTCTACAAGGTTTACACTGAAGACGGACGTAGGCTGCTCGTTCTTACTCGGAGACATGGCTGGCACCTTACAGGAGGCTCTTCTTTTCCTGAGCGC
>PVIC010034673.1:0-19598 GCA_004025085.1 Thryonomys swinderianus | reverse complement strand
CTTCCTTCCTTCCTTCCTTCCTTCCTTCCTTCCTTCCTTCCTTCCTTCCTTCCTTCCTTCCTTCTTTCCTTCCACTCTGTGGTACTGGGATTTGAATTCTGGACCTTGCACTTGAGAGGCAGGCACCTGAATCACTGAGTGAAATCCTCAGCCCATGTTGTTTCAATTCATATACAAAACAGTTTGTTTGTAATTTAGAATGTGCTGCTGCAGTTCTCACTGGGGTATGCTGACCATTCCTACAATGTGAAAATATAGTGAGTAATAATTCATTAAGTCAAGGCAAACCAACCCATATAACTGTAACATGTTCATCAATCCTTAGGATGAAATGACTTTGCATTAAAGAAACAGTAAATTATGTGTTAAAATAATTACTGACTTTGACTTTAATATAAAAAGCCATATAAGATAAAAGATATTATTGTGTTCCATATATTTAAAAACAATATGCAAATTGAATGTCAAAGCAACTTCAACAATTTCTTGTCCTTTTTTGTGTATATATATGTATGTGAGCCTGCATACATATAGAGACTACCTCTATTTTACAGAGATATAAATTGATACAAAAGAAGCAGATTAACAGTTTGTCTCATTAATTCTCCCAAATGACAGCATAAAAATTCACGCAACAAACTTTTACACTGTGACTTCCAGAAGAGGTGAACTGTGCACTTTCGTCTTGTATGGTGCTAATGTGTTTCCACTAAGTGAAACTCTTTCAATACCAAGCACTTTAATGGGGAAGAGAAGTAGAAAAGGGAAGAGGTGAACAGCACTATTACATGGTAGAGGCAACAAAGAAGGAAATAGCAACAGGTGCCATATTCTCCTTTGTTTTTCCATTGTTGGACTCAAAGTGGAATATTTTTAGATATAATATTTATTAAAAAAATAAAACTCATCACAAAATAGTGAACCTGTTCCTTGGATTATGCCGAACTTTCAATGAGTATTTTCTTTGTATTATTTTCTGTACAGTATCAGAGTGTAATGTAACAATATATACGTTTGCATGGGTGATTCTATATCATGCAGTAATTCACAACTTTATAAAATAAGAACGCTACTATGAAAAAGTCCTCCATGGAAGTAGGACCTCCTTCCATAGAACTATGTCCTTGGTGATGTCAAAATGTATGGATATGGGCTGGAGATTTAGCTCAGTGGTTCCAGTGCCTGCCTTGAAAGCGCAAGGCCCTGAGTTCAGTCCTGGTAACCACATACAAGGCATGCCGGGCGTGGTGACTCAGGCCCACCAACAATCAATACCACATACCACAGTGCCTAGCGTGATGGCTCACGCCTGTAATCCCAGCACTCGGGAGGCAGAGACAGGAGGATTGCTGAGTTGGAGGCTTGCCTGGGCTCTATAGTGAGCTCAGGGCCAGCCTGAACTACAAAGCGAGACCCTGTCTCAAAAAAAAAAAAAAATGTATGGACATGCTTTAAGGACATACTCACAAGTGAAATAAATAGGTCACAGACTGTGGAAAGCAGACCCTGCTAGAGGAGACTCTTTTCAGGCCTGGAGATCTGCACTGGGTGCTGCACCAACTAGCAGTTGTGAGATCTGCGCTATACCAAACAGTGCTGCCCAGCTCCCAAGATAATCTGTGACATTTGGATCACTGCACTGGGATGCCTGATCAAAGAAGTCTTTTTAATCAACCTCTGGCCCAGGGTTGCCTTCCATTGCGCCTTCTATTAGGAGTTTGCTGTTCTTCCTCTAATACAATCTCTGCTTGATTTACTGGCTATGCATCAATGATAAAGGATACTGTTTTAGTGTTTAAATAAAATAACATGACAAAGAGAAGTAACCTCTCAAGGGTAGGAAATAGGGAAGTATTCTCAGAGACAAAGACTTGTGCCTTGAGAGCCTGGGCTAGTCTTTAGCATAAGATAAGAAATTTGGGATCACCTGGGGAGAAGTTTTAGGAGGAGAAGAGCACATTCCAGAATTTTTTAAGTACTGGCTGCAAAGTTATCTTTGTATTTTGAGTTCCTGTAAATTTAGATTCTAATCATGCTAAACCTATATGCTAGCCACTAATTACATTGTCAATTGTAAGCTCTGCACAGAGCACTGTAGCTAGAAATACTATAAAAGAGCACTACAGAATCAACTCAGGGCCTGCTCAGTATTGACTGAGAGGTCCTCCCGAGCCCATTGTCCTGTCTTCTCTTTTCTTAATCCGCGCCCCTCAACTTCATGACCCAGCTGTTTTGTCCGGCTGGCTCCAGCAACAGATGTATAAATACCATATATTTTCTCTGATATGAGAAACTGAAGATGTAAATGTGTTTTAGAATGCATGGTCATTATTGTGAAATAGTAAATATTCAAAGGGAAATGGGTCTTAGGGGTAAATAATAAAGGGCAAGAAAAAAAATTAATGGTACAAAAAGGAAACAAAGCTTGTGTATATAGGGGTTGGGGGGTTGTAGGGTGGGTAGGGGAAGGGAAAAATGAGAATTAAGTTACATTATATACTGGTACAAATTCTTAATGTAGAGTGTAATCGTGATGCGTATTTATAGTGTACCAATAGATCAAATTAAAAAATTAAAAAAAAAACTGTATGCTAAAGAATTTTCCACCCTCCTACCTGCCTGCACAGGGTTTGGGTTATCAGTATTGGAATATCAGCTTTTTATTATTTGAGCAAGTTCAGATTTTTTCTTTCCCTTCTAGGTATCAGATTATGAGCAAACCATGCAGATATTAATGATATCCTTAAAACAAGTGCATTTGAAATTTTAAACTATGTATTTCACTTTTTCAGATAAAAACAATCATAAGCACTACATAGCAGGGAATAGCTTACATACACACTAAAGTTTCTCTCTTTTGTTATTACTTCAAAATATTATCTTGGAAAAGCATGAAAATATTATAAGAATTTTAATAGAGAAATTCGATGATAAAAACAAAAAAAAATGGAAACAAAGCTTATGTGTAAGGCAGCAGGGGGTTGTAGGGAGGGTAGGGGAATGGTAAAAATAATAATCAAGATATATTATGTAAAGGTACAAATTCCCAATGTTGAATTTGATCACACTGTGTCTTCAGTTACATAGAACATGGAATTGCTTGCATTAACTACTATGTCTAGCTGAAGAATTATTTTTAAATGAGTATGATTTCCATGAGAAAATATTACATTTATCTGCCTTAATGGATGAAAAGAAAGGGATAGGACATTGGGCTGAGCTTTTAGGGGGAGTTTTATACTTAAGTAGTAACTGATCATAAAAACTAAGTAAAGGGCAGGAGATTTAGCTCAGTGGTTCCAGTGCCTGACTCACAAGCGCGAGGTCCTGAGTTCAATCCCAGTAACCACATACAATGCTGGGCATGGAGACTCATGCCCACCAGCAATCAATACCACATACCACAGTGCCGGGCATGGTGGCTCACACCTGTAATCCCAGCACTTAGTAGGCAGAGACAGGAGGATTGCTGAGTTTGAGGCTTGCCTGGGCTCCATAGTGAGCTCAGCACCAGCCTGAACTACAAAGGGAGACCTTGTCTCAAAAAAAAAAAAAAAAAAAAAAAAAAAAAAAAAAAAAAAAAAAAAAAAAAAAAAAAAAAAAGTAAAAATCACAGAATTGCCTAGTAGAGTATCTTCTGTCACCATAAACCTAGAAAGAAAATACATACTATTTTGCTGTTGAAGTTCAAAAAAACTGCTGTGTGATTGGGAGATACATTTTGAAAATAATCACATGCATAAAATAGCACCACGAATAACTATGAAATACTTTCCCTCAAAATGTATTTAGCAGCCAGGTGTGATGGCTCATGCCTGTCATCCCAGCACTCAGGAGGCAGAGGCAAGAGGATTACTGAGTTCAAGGCTTGCCTGGGCTACATAGTGAGCTCAGAGCCAGCCTGAACTATAAAAGCAAGACCTTATCTCAAAAAAAATGTATTTATCAAATAAAAATTTCTAAGATATACACTCCATTATAAACAACGATGTAGAAACTCATATATAGAGAAAACATACAATAAAAATATATAAGAAAAAATGAATATATTTAAGGAAATGAATCTTAATTGATTTTAGATATTAGAAACCATGTTAACAACTGAAATTGAAATTAGACTGTGTTGAATAAAGAAGACAAAAGCGCTTTAGTGTGTATGTGAGAGACGCAGGGTGGCAGGAATAAGAATATAATACTACCAACATAACTTAGAGCATGTACTTATATATTCTTAATAAGAACGTAATTATCGTTGAAAATCAAACATGACCATATGTTGTGGGAATTCTGTGACAAATACTTATCAAATTCACTGAGAATCCACACATAATTATTATTCTGAATGTAACTTTTACTTGATTAATAAGGAAATTCCTCACCCAAAGGACAGAGTCCTCCACCTCTCTCCCTCTGCCTCTTTCAGTCTCCTTTTCTCATGTATTTTCATACAAATATTCCCACAAATTTCATTAGACAGGAGGAGTCGCCATTTTGTCTTTGATGTTCGAAAAATCACATCCTTAAGCAAATAGGGCTGGGTAGACAGTAATTTACTTCGTTTCTCTATAGCACCTAGAGGAAAAGATTCAAAGGAGCTGATACACAAAATTTGTAACTTTTTCTAATTTTGATTTATTATTTCATCTTTCAGTGATTTTTTTAAAATCACTTAAACTACAGATAAAGACGGGAACATTTTGTGAAAAGTACATTTGTGCTACAAACACTAAACATTTTAAGTCACGCTAAAGTATCATTGCTTTAGTCCAGCATCCGTCCAGGTCCTCTGAACGGCTGGCTTTCCTGCAGCAGACCCGCGGTGCACTCTGCCAAGGAGAGCCCACAACTCCACCTCAAGGCCAAGCTCATCCTCCCTGCCTTTAACACCGGTGACACAACTAACACAACGCCGATAATAGGAAGGCAAGTTTCAGCAAAGGTCACCGTGCATTGTTTCTTGAAAAAGCTTTCAATAATTGTTTCGATTTCAGTTTCAAATCACTGTCAGTACACATGTAGGCTCTCTAGAATTCCATTTTTAATGAAGACGAGGAAGGTAGAGCCTTGGGACTCACATCCTCAATAGTACTCAAATGTGCTATGGAAAATAAGTCACGTGATCTTTGCAGTACCAAACATGATCAACTATACAAATTCCTTTGTTTTCCTCGAAATATGCACAATGCTTTACTTTGTGCTTATTATAAGTTCATCATTTACTTTTAGAAAAGTCATGTGAGGCTCTAAAAGCGTAGAAGCTTAGTTATGCACACATTGATAGATAATGCAATACAAACTGTTTTAGAGATTCATTTTTATGAAATGAAAAATTCTTCTTAACAAATATACACTATTCGTTAAAATCCATATGTTTGACTTCCTGTGATAGGCTTTTTAAGTCAAATCTTTGGACTCTTTCCAAGGACAGTCAAAATGGAATCAGAGGTTGTAGCATTTTAATATCTCTTTGAACTTAACCAGTGCTGAAGTGCTCAGAAATCTGCGTATCTACCAGCTCTCTTGTGAGTCTTTTCAGAATGTTGCTAGGTAATTAATTATTCCCTACCAGTCAACTCACACTGCAATAGATACTTTTTATTTTATTAACTTTATCACGTGGTAGACAAAATATTAGCCTACACCAGGAGGCTTTTTAGCTTAAATTTGTCTTAACCTATTATACAATGATATGGACATCTTGTAAAGAAACTACCTGAATAATGATTAAAGAAAGCATTTAAGTCAGTATTTATTCTACATTATATCTCAAGATCTATAACAGAATAACAGTGTGTGATCTTACTTTTAGGATTATATCTCAATTATATAAAGCAATATAAATTTTGCAAAGAAACAAATGGGTCTACAATTATGAGATGAGAGATATTCATGAACAACTTTTGTTTTGGGGATTTAATTAATTTAACTCTTTTGGACAGGCAAGACAGATGTACAAGACACAGTGCCCACAGCTAAATGGGTAGACGGAGGGCTGCGGCCTCTGAAACTGAAGAAATAAATAGAATAAATGTATGTAGCAAGCGGATTTGCTCTGCCTCACCTTCTGACCTAAGCTTTCTCACACTTATGTCTTACGCTGCGATGAAGATAGTAACTCCGAACACCACGGTGTTTCTCTGCTGTGCCCTTCGCTGTCTTTCGTTCTGGACTGTTTTCTGGAATATGAGTAAATAAACAAGCAGATACTACGTGGCCAGGTAAGTACATTGATGAATGAATGATTTTTAATCTTTACAACAGTCCCGAAGTTCAAATATTCAAATAAAAAATTACAGATTAATCAAAATTAAATTTTTTTTCCATTTGGTTTCACAATAAACAACAATGTAAGTTGGAGCTTCATATGCTGTCTTTTTCTAAAAAAACACTTTTTTAATGTCACAAATTTTTAAAGCAGTCAAAATTAGCTTAGCTGATTTTTTAAAATAGTAGTATGGTTTACTCAATAGCTAGCTTCATTTTATAAAGAATATCTACAACTATATATCTGTGAAAGGTAGATAAATAATCTTAGGATATATAAATAGTCTTGTAGAAAAGGATATGTTAAAAATATCTGTGCATTTTACGTAAGGTCATATGAGAAGATTACACAAAATGTATTCATAGAGTATCCATAATTTCATTATTATTATTATTATTATTATTATTATTAATTTTGTAGTACTGGGGATTGAACTCTGGCCCTTGTACTTCCAAGGTAGGTACAGTACCACTTGAGCTAAATCGCAGGCCCAATAATTCAATATTTTATAAAATTTGTAATATTTGGTATTTGTGTGCAGTTTTATATCATGGCAGGAATAAACCTTACTTTTAATTATTTAAGTAATTGTCCTAAATCATTCCTTGACAACCAAAAGTTTTATCTGCTCTAAAGTTCTTCCTTTTTCATATCCTAACTCTTCATTCCACCCTTGACTTAGGTTTCGGACCTTCTGCTCCTTCACACTGGCTATGGATTTGAACACCAGTTAGTTGCGGAAGTAAGGCTCACCGTATAGAAATCACAATGTTTGTGTGCAGTTTACCCGTATTCTATTATCATTGCTGACGTTTTCAAAGCTCACAGTTTCCTTGTTTTATTTATTGAGTTTATTGGTACATTTTAGGAATACATTATGATCACATTCATTTTTGGGAATTTGAACATCTCCACGATTATCGTGGTGTGTATTTTTCCCGCCCCCCTCTTCCCTCCCTCAACTTCTCTACTCTCGCTATTTGCATAGGCTTTGCTTTTTTCCCCGCTTCTTTTACATTTTATTTATTGTCACCCCCCCCATCCTCTCCCCCTTCAAGCATTATGGGAGTGGAAGGAGCTCAGGGTTATATTTTCCGCTATAGTTTCCTTTTGATAGTCTAACTTTCAGAAAAATAAATACTGTGTTTTGTTTTGTTTTGTTTTGTTTTGTTTTGTTTTGTTTTGTTTTGTTTTGTTTTTTTGAGACAGGGTCTCGCTTTGTAGTTCAGGCTGGCCCTGAGCTCGCTATGTAGCCCAGGCAAGCCTCAAACTCAGCAATCCTCCTGTCTCTGCCTCCCTAGTGCTGGGATTACAGGCGTGAGCCACCACGCCCGGCTAAATACTGAGTTTCTATACAAATAATATGATAGTTTATGTAATCTGGTAGTGTCACTACATGATAAACAGCTCTAAATTTTAATGGTGGTCCTATATTTCTTTAAAATTTTCTGCTTATCATTGAGAAGTATGTAATTGTAATTCAAATAAAAACGTGGAATTTCCAAAAGTAATGACATTTAACTTTTGATTTTATGTTAAATTTTTAAAATTGCCAAAGAAATTGTGATATGGAAAATAGATTTCAATTTTTAAAAATTGAACTTAATTTGTTATATTAAAGTTATGATAATTAATACTAAATTATGAACCACAATTATTAATTAAAATTTCTAACATTTACACTTTATATATATTCAGGGAGTAAGCTTATATAAATACATGGAATTCTGTCAAATTATCTAGATAACCTACTGTTTTTCTTGCTGGTTTTTTTTTTTTTTTTTGAGACAGGGTCTCACTTTGTAGTTCAGGCTGGCCCTGAGCTCACTATGGTGCCCAGGTAAGCCGCTGCGAACTCAGCAATCCTCTTGTCTCTGCCTCCCGAGTGCTGGGATTACAGGTGTGAGCCACCACGCCCAGCACTGTGGTATGCGGTGTTGATTGTTGGTGGGCGTGAGTCTCCACGCCCAGCATCAGATGTGGTTACCGGGGATTGAACTCAGGACCTTGCGCTTGCGAGGCAGGCGCTGGAACCACTGAGCTAACCCTCCGGCCCTTCTTGCTGTTTTTTAATGACATTATCATTAAGTAGCCCAAAGTGCCCCAAACTTACTATGATTCTGCTGACTCAGCCTCACACCTGGTGGGATTACGGGTGCTCACCACCCCACCTGGTTCTCTGTATGATCTAAATCATTGTGTCAATTAGATAAAATTACAGATTAAGTAATAATATTCAAGTGTGTCACATTCATAAATTTAATTTCCCTTTAATTAGTTACATAACTCGAATAACTTTTTAAATTTTTTTAGTAAATTAGTCATTTTAAGAGCATGCCTGTCATGTTCAAGAGTTTCATATATTCTTAATGTATTTTTAGAATTCCTTGCATTTTGTAATAAGCAATAACTGTTTTAAGTGTTTTCCTAACAACACATTTTGCTTCATTATTCTATTAATCTATATTTATAGCTAGATTTATTATGAAGTTACTCACAAGATGATTAAAGAGCAATTTTTTATTATATGTAGATCCACGACCATTTTTTGTGAAAAAATTGTATATTTCTTCCTTTTTTGTTTTACTTTTATCAGCATTTGGTAGTTATCTCTGATAGCAGCATTAAGTGAAATGGGAAATTTCTATGTGTGTTTCTTTTCTAGTAAAACAGGATGGCTTCCTATGTCACGAAATTTCATAGAACATGACATTGCACCATTTGGCTGGCTGCTTATCCTGGACATAATTCTTTGAATGTTTTTCTTTATTATCCATGATAAGTGTATTGAAATGTTCCTCATCTGTACTTAAATTTTGAAAATTAATATACTAGGGATATTATCAATATTATGCTGATAACTACTGTGCACTATTGTACTCTGCATAATATTTTATTATCTTAGTCTCTGTGACCTTAGTGCTTTTCTAAGTGCTCATTTCATTAATATGAATAAACTGAGTTTTCAGCAGGAAGTCCAGTAATTTACCCGCAAGCTGTATGGTTCAGATGTATTTTTGGCTATGTCAGCTAACTACAATGGAATGTGAGTCCTGGATATCATCTACAATAAAGAAATGTCAAGAAGATATTTTAAAATTACTTAAATGTATTGGTATATTTTAAGTGTACATATTGATTATATTCATCAGAGGAAATTTGTACCTGTACATTTTATATATTGGTTTATATTTTCTCATTCCCTTTCCCTCACATAAATGCTTTTATTCTTCCTTATTTACAGAAACTTTATTTCCATTTATTCTATTTTCTCATTTGTTGTTTCCCTTCCTTTCTTTCCCCAGCTCTCTCCACAGTTCCTCTGCCTGTATCTCTTTCCCTAGAAAGCACTTATATTCAGGCTTCCGCTCTTCAGAGAAACTCTTCTACTTGTAGCCCTGGCCACACACTCCCTGGCATGTAAGGCTTTTTTTTCTTAAAATCTTTAGCAAAATCTTGGAAACAACCCAAATGCCCATCAAATGGAGACTGGATGAAGAAGATTTGTTTTCACAATGAAATGAAGTATTACTCTGCCCTAAAGAATTATAAGTTTGGGTCATTTATATTCAAATGGATGTTCATTCAGAATAATCACATAAGTGAAATAAATAGGTCACAGGTCTATAAATAACTAATTTTTCTCTGGTATGAGAAACTGAAGATGTAAATGAGCTCTAGAATATATGGTAGATATTGTGAAATAGACAATATTCAAAGGGACATGGGGTGTAGGGCTAAGTAACAAGGGAAAGAAAACATTCAGGTAATAAAAAAGGGAAAGAAAACTTTTGTATATAGGGTGGGAGGTTGTACAGTGGGTGGGGGAATGGGGAAAATGAGAATTAAATTGTGTTATATGCTGGTACAAATTCTAAATATTGTATGGGATCACTATGAGTACAAAGAATGTGCCCATAAAGATTCAAAATTTAAAAAATCTATGTTATAAGCACAGCTTTAATAGTGTATTGATCAATATTTATTTTATTGCATAGTCTTTGCTATGTTTATTAATACTGCTAGCAATTAAAACACAAGTAAAATTCAAAATGGATGCAAGCATGTTGAGAATCATGTGAATAAGTTGTGTGTGTGTGTGTGTGTGTGTGTGTGTGTGTGTGTACTTTACAGTATTGGATTTTCTTTTCCTTCAGAATCTTTATAATTTTTCCTGAATCAAAATAGAATAGAAAATAGATGATTAAGCTCACCAGACAGATACTGTTATTATTTGGATACTTTCCTAGATTTTATAAATTTATAGATGTTGCCACCTTGTTATAGGATCTCCTGCTAATTTTAGGTGTTTGTGTTTTACTTTTCTCAGCTTTTCTCTTTGCTGCAGTTTTACCAAGGCTTCTCTGTAATCCATGCTGCATAGATTAATACAGCATAGTCTCCTTATTATAAAAGAAATCGAGTCTCAAAAACATTACCATTGTTCACATTTCTGTGTACTAGCATTAATACTATGCGAATGCAACCTGTACTGAAGATTTCTCTCTTTCTCCTTCTCTACCAAGCAAAAGCTGATGATTACCAGGATAAGATCAAAACCATTTCACTACCAGTTTTATTTCACATATTGGAAAAATGTTACAAAAATTCTGTGTCATGAGATTCTATTTAACAACAGCAAAATGTAAGGGACAGCAGGCCATGTGCAGCACTTCTATCAGTCAAATAGTTTGAAATGCACGAAACATATTTATTATTCTCATGTAATTTGTATCATATTAAGAATCTTATGAAATGAAATAACATTATTCTCTTTTCTGATGGTATATATAAATCACATTTGAAATTCAATCTTATGTATTCCAGAGTAGTTAAAATGATGTATTTTCCCCACAGTTAGTAAATAATAGTAAAATTTATGGTACACATCACTGTCAGTATTTTTTACAAATGCAGAAGTTTTGACATATGCACAAAAACTTCATATTTTATTCATGTATTATGGTGCAATTTGTCAATTAACCTTTTCACAAGTATTCTATTAATGTATTTGAAAAGCATGAGTAAAACTTATAATTTTTAAATTGTCACATAATTGAAGGTTGACCCTGAAAGGACAAAAATATTTAATATTAGAAAACTAATATAGATTTTGTTTCATTAAACTTATAAAATTTAAGATTAATTCATTCAAAGTGTCCATCTACTTTTATTACATAGTCTGAAACAAATTCAAATATTTCATTTGTAACACATAAATACTAAATTAGTTCATTCATTCACTTATGACTTTTATGTTCATAGTTACAAGTTAACATGACATTTGCAAAGATAGCATTAAAAAGTAAAATCCATGTAGAACACTAAGCTCATTAACTGAAACATATTTAGTGTTCAAATTTTGTACATCACTATTTCATGAACTGCTTATGTAGAAATGTATTAGAATAAGCAGAATAAACTTGGTTAGCCCCACAAACTTCATAGAGGTAGATTTTCTAGACATCTGGAAATGAAATTTTACAGAATCTCATTACTATTTCTGCAAATGAAACAATATTAAATGTACTAAATGTGAGGCTTTCGTTATTTTCTTCACTACAGTGTGTATCTTTTAAAAGTTTCAGCTACAAATACGAAGCCAAAAAGGAGAGAAAGAAAAGCAGAACAGTAGCAAAGTATTCTAGACACATCCGTTCTCCTATGTTAGGCTTGTAAGCCTGATAAAACACATTTTACACTTTCATCAATTTTTTTTAGCTCGGCAAGAAAGTTTTGATTGTAAAGTAAAAGTCAGTTTCTAAAAGGAATAGTTCAAGTGTAACTGTAATTCCAAAAAAGCAGCACATGAATTTTAAGGAGACAAATACCCAAACTGCTCAGTCTAAAGTGGCAGCACTTTAGCTTATGCTTATGGCAGGACCAGTAGGACCCAGAAATTCAGTGATGCACTGTCCAGAGTTGCAATAATATGTCCACATCCCTCCAAGCTGTGCTGAAGGCTGCGGAGAGATGTGGCGTGTACCCAGTGGGCAGTCAGACCACCAGGCAGAACTCTCGAACCTGAGGCTGTTTTACAGATGGCCGCTTTCTTCTCTCTGTGCACGCTTCACTTCTACTGCAAGCTTCTCAGGCGATTAGGGTAGGACTGCCGGGAATATCTAGAATCATCCCTTTACCAGATCTATACAAATTATGCATTTACATAATGTCCACACCACAACTTCATAGCTGTACCCAAATTAACATTGTTAAAGAACCAGGGGCTAGAGGCCAGTGAAGCTGGTTAATAAACCAAACTATTATACAATGCTCTCTAGAAAAACAGGCATAAGAAACCAGAAGATTGGGTACAGGGATGTAAAGTAGTACAGTGCTGTCATAATAAAAGATGTATAGATTGGGGGTAGGGATTTAACTTAAGTGGCACCGCACCTACCTTGGCAGCAAAAAGGCCCGAGTTCAATCACCAGTACTGAAAAAAAAAAAAAAAAGAAAAGAAAAGAAAGAAAGAAAGATGTATAGATCAATGAAAAATGCAAGAACTCAAGGTGACTGACTGCACGTGTAATCTCCCAGATCTTACTTCTATAATTAAAAAGAAAAAGCATATACTTGTGCTTACAATAAAACAAGAAACTGTTATCATAGATTGCATTACTTTATTATTAAAGAGCACAAGGAATTTAAGTTATTAATCCTTATAATCCATACAGCCATCCTTATAACCTATAAACTGACTCTGTTGTAACTATTACTTTTAGTGATATTATCTGTGTGTGTGTGTGTGTGTGTGTGTGTGTGTGTGTGTGTGACTGTGATGGGGGAGAGGGAAAGGAAGACAGAAGGGAAGAAAGAGAGAGAGATCTATAGAGTCAGGTCAAGGTCAAATAGCTCATGGAGGGAAATTGAGATGTGGGTCCATGAAACCTGTCTGACGGCCTGTGGTATTGGCGACCACATTCTTTATGCAGCTCTGGTTCAAGAGATGCAATTGCAAGAGGTTTTGATACCACTATATTATCACCTGTTGTCATCAAAATAAACTCACATATGAGCACACTTATGAAGACGGTCCTGGAAAGAGCAGATATAATATGGCATTGTTCAAACAGTATTTAGTAACACTCCTACTAGTTTTGCTCTTTTCCTCTGAAAATGACTTTCTAAAGAATGATCTATGATCTACTCAGAAATGTAAAACCAAAAATAAGAGCTTGATATCAAGACTCCAATCACCTTATTTCTCTTTCTACTTAAAGGAGCAAATATGTATAGATTTTTCCATAGTAGTATATTAAAATACCTACCAAATGAAAGACTGAGGAAGTCACAAAATGATTGATAAGCATCTCTTTTTCTTTATGTACAGAAAATCATTAACTTAAGCAGAATATAAGCCAACATGTGTCATCTTGAAAGACAGCATAAAAATAAACTTTCTCTGAGGAAATATACTCCCAAGTTTTTACCTTGAAAAAATTTAAAAAGACATTAAAATATTTTATCATTGTTAATATAGTCATCAGAAATAATAGAGATAATGCCACGAAAGAGCAAACACATATAAAGAAGCAAATAAAATATATTTAAGTTTCCTGGAAAAGCTGCAGCAGGTGATGGGTATTTTACTGCCCTATCTCCTCATTTATCATAGACGATGAGGGGATGGGATACATCACTGCATTCTTAGTGTTAGAAGGAGGACACAGAAAGTCCTAACCTGTGTCCTGAATATGCAACAGATCTATCCCTATGAACTGTGACATAGCCTTTTACTATAGTATCAATTTTTAGAAGCATACCTTTTATTTTTTTAAATATTTTGGGGTAGTAATGTTTTAATTGAATTCTTTATTGATACATTTTATATACAGCTCACAATCACACTCAGCATTGGGAAATTTGTACCAGTATATGAAACAAGTTAATTCTCATTTTTACCCATATCCCTACCCACCACCAACCCCAACCCCTTATATATATGCTATTTCACTTTCTTTCCAAACCATATTTATTCTTTCCCCTAATTACATTCATCCAGCACATTCCCTTTGAATATTTCCTATTTTATGAAAGCTATCATACATTCCAGAATTTATTTACATCTACAGGTTCTCATACCAGAGAAAAGATATGGTATTTACATATCTAGGATCTATTTATTTCACTTAGTAGTGTGTCCTCAAGGTGTATCCATTTGCACATAAATGAATGAAACTTGTCATTCTTTATGGCAGAGTAATACTCCATTTTATATAGAAAAGAACCATATCTTTATCCAGTTTCCAGTTGATGGGCATCTGGATTGTTTCCAAGACTGAGCTATCACAAACTGAGCTGCTATGAACATGGGTGTACTTATGTCTTTACAATGTGAATCT
The DNA here is from genome assembly GCA_004025085.1 of Thryonomys swinderianus. Classification (NCBI taxonomy): domain Eukaryota; kingdom Metazoa; phylum Chordata; class Mammalia; order Rodentia; family Thryonomyidae; genus Thryonomys; species Thryonomys swinderianus. The sequence continues at coordinate 4,988 of PVIC010034673.1, read as the reverse complement.
TTTAATTCCTTTGGGTATATTCCTAGCAGGAGAATAGCAGGTAGTATTAATCACTAAGATACAACTTTCATTTCTTTTAGTACAACTTTTGATTTTACACTTTCTCTTGTAACCTGAAATTTCTCAGAAAGTATTATTCTTACACAGCTTTGATCTGAATTTTATAAATTTTACAAAATATTTGTGAGGATGTAGGAAAATGTGAATCTATCATTCTCTGTGTAACATTTAATTTTTTAAAATATTTTCCTCGAAAAAATTAATTATAAATGAAGGAACCTTGAAAGTAACTTGAAAACAGACCCATTATATATAGTTTGTGTTTTGTAGTTGTAAAGCTAATACACATGATTTTTTTATTTTATTTTTTATGAATAAAGCTTATGTGTGCAAAATACTGGCAGTACAGGATGAAGAAGAAATAACTGGTAAATAAGACTTGAAAGTTACGTTTCCCTAAGATCTACCCAGGCTTATCATCCATGGAGCCATTTGCTTCCACTCTACCAGTTTTTCTCAGGAAAAGACTCATTTGTAATACAAGGGCGACACCTCCCATGATCCTCTGCTCCACTGAGGAGGCGGGGCATCTGCATGAGCTTCCTCATAAAAGCTCAGACACAGGATGACACAGCTCTCTGCACAGAGCCTCTGGTAGGAAATATGATATTTCTTCTCATCACGTCCTCTAGATAGGCAATGATGCAAGACCAATACATATTAAGATATTTTATAATATATCTTCTTTGTACTGTGACAAAACATTTGAGAAAAAAAGGCCAAAAAGATTTGTTTTCATTTCAGATGTTTCAGTTCATGGTTCCCAACTGAATATAGAGCTCAAAAAAATGTAAAAGAAACTAAAGATGATTACATCATATATATGCGATTGCTACATACTGTATTTTCCATAAAGTCAGAATCAACCATGCACAGGAGCCCTCCTGGTGAGATGCTGTTCCCTTATCATTTATGGGTGATCGATTTAGTATATTAGGAGGAAGTGAGAACATTCTAGAGGGGTGAACTTCACTCCAGAAAGAATAGTGTGAATAAAAAAGAGCATTAGGCAGAAGAATATTGTAGGTAGGAGAATATTGCCATACACCTTATGCCTATATATGTGTCTAAGATATACATGTGCAGATAGATGTTTCTGTTTCCATAATGAGAAGAGTTTACCCGATGTTTCCTACTAAAGAAAGATTCAACAGTACTTCATTCACAAGAAAAATAACATCTGTAAAAATCTTTGAATGTGTCTTTTGAAAGAAAAAAAAATTGTCTCCTTCAAATAATCACTTTTCAAAATGCCCCTACTATATTTGTTGAATAGGTTATAAATAAAACTGCAATAGGCAGCAAATCAAATTCACATCTTTTCATTTTATGAAGATGAAAAACAAAGTTCATAACACAACAATAAGAGAAGAGTAATAGTTAATACACCATGTATCATAATTTCAAAAACAGTTAAGAGTACAAGATAAGCCAAACAAAGCACAAAGCATCAAATAGATGATAGGGAGAAAAAATGCTGTTTTACTAAAATAAACTAATGGTATGGTTTTATTTTTATTATTACATCAAGGAGCTATTGAATTGTTTTTCCAATTTCAATTTTTATTAGTACATGTTTGCAGTACATAATTATTATGTTCTCTGGGGAGTAGGTACATGTACTGAACAGGGCTTTGTTCTGTGTTCAATACCCCAAGCTTTCCCTCTTCTCCATTCCCTCCATCTTTCCATCACTTTCTTATTTGAAGAAGATCTAGCTCTTCTTTCCTATTATAGTATTTGGCTTTTTATTAATATATTTGGTTATTTCACATGATAAAAATCATGGAATATTTAAGCTGACTGTCTTATTTCACTTAACATTTTGGTTTTAAGTATACAAAATAAAGAACTAAAAATTATGCTTCTCAAAATGATATATTATAACAAGTAAAATAGTTATAATTGGGTTTATATATTTAAGTAAATTATTTTATAAAGAGCACCAAATTGAAACCATGATGGGAAGTTTTTGCTGTCAGTTAATAATTTTTTTTTTTTCTTTTTGGAGACAGGGTCTTGCTTTGTAGTTCAGGCTGGCCCTGAGCTCACTATGGTGCCCAGGCAAGCTGCCTCGAACTCAGCAATCCTCCCATCTCTGCCTCCCGAGTGCTGGGATTACAGGCGTGAGCCACCACGCCCAGCATTATATGTGGTAACTGGGGATTGAACTCAGGTCCTTACGCTTGCGAGGCAGGCGCCGGAACCACTGAGCTGACCCTCCGGCCCCTTGTCAGTTAATAATTTATATGTAAGATCAAGAAGCCTGATTCACAACATTTGCAATACTAATCAGGTAATTGGATAGAAATATTAATGTTCAATCACAAATATGTTGACTGAGTGGGATATAATCAGTGGAAAAGATTAATCTCTGGAAACATTTGACCAACAGAAATAAATGCTTCCAATATTCACTCATCTATATAATTTATCTTCTCCTTTTCCTTTTCAGCTTCTTAAAATTTTCTAAATCATAAATAAAAATACATAGAATTCCTTGGCAAATCTGTGAAGATGGCAGCTTATGAAGTGCATATATATATATATATATATATATATATATATATATACATACATGTATATATATATACATACACGTATATATATATGTGTATGTGTGTGTGTGTGTGTGTAGTATAGTATAGTAGCTTTACAGTAGCTGATCAACTAAGGAGGAACTAAGATGATGTTCTTAAAAACAAAAATCTCAAGAAAATTATTTTATTCATCTAGGGAGTATTAAATTCCATTATAATCATTTCCTATTTGGAAATGACCTTAGTAACATTGTAACTTAAAAATGTATACTTAGTGGATGGAATTTTAAAAATATGGAATCATCATCAGGAGAATTCACATATACTCCATGTTAAAAAAAATAATCTAACATCCATGAGATTGGCCCTTTTTTAATCACAGAAATAAATTTTGTCTAATGAAACTTTCTGTGAAAAACATGCAAGAAGCAATAATGGGAAATGAGATAGTTTAACAATGAAACTGATAGATGTGCCAATATTTTCTAAGTAGAGGAATGAAAATTCCTTCAGTATTCTGTCTCAAGTGTCATGAATTGGGGGAAACAACCAGATCCATCATGGCACATTAACTTAGGAAAAGCTAGGAAAGTGGCTTCATGACATTCGGGCCTATTCTTGATTTCATGAGTATTATATAGAAGGATTATGTCAGGCTTACAACAATATTTAACGAGACAAATGTGTATTCTGAGGAACAAAGAAATCTGCTGCTGTTATTCTAAGCACTGGTTTACACAAGAATGAAAGATCAACTTTAAAATAACAATGAAAATAAAAGTAAGAAAGGTAATATCCTAACAGAGAAAAGTAACAATGTTAGCAATTTCAAATTCTCAATAAAATCTTGACTGGAATACAATGAAAAGAGTCTAATAAGAAGACTGCAGATTGTTCATATTAATTAGCATTTAAGGGTTATGGCATGAAATGGGCATGGTGGCTCACACCTTTAATCCCAGCCCTCAGGAGGCAGAAACAGGAGGATTGAAGTGAGTTCGAGGCTTGCCTGGGCTACATGTGAATTCACGATTAGCCTGAACTACAAAGTGAGACTCTGTCTCAAAATAAAACAAACAAAACAACAACAACAAAAAACAAATAAAGGTTATGCTTGAAATTGATGTTAGCAGTTTATCAACTTGGTAGAAGAAATATATTTTTATACTGTAACTCAGTGAATAAACCTATGGTAGTCAGGACCACACAGAAGCTAGGAACTGAAAACACGAAGAATGACAGCTACAGAGGCCATGGTTAAGGCTCATTTTTCAAATATTGGCTAACAGAAGTGTCAAATTTTTAAATCTTAGTTTCCCTGTTTAGTTTAAGGTAAATTTCTTAATTTCAAATTATTATTCTAAATAAGTCAGGTTCCTATAACCAAAGTATGCTACTCAATAAATTTTCATAATTTATTATCGATTTAACAATAGCAAAGATTTTAAAATATCATCTCTCACTGGATCCTTCTTAAAGGTAACCACTGTGTTAGGAGTTTACGTGAGATGGACGGTGCACATATGTACAACTTACCTAGTGTTCACTAAATTCTCAAGCATGATTTGATTTAAATCAATACATTTGTGAAATTATAATGAAAGTTCTCAGAAAACACAACAAGCTTAATCAAAACTTGTTGAGACTAGTCAAGGATAAGTACGTGACGTGGGTTTGAATAAGTGGCTCTTATGAGGATTACATGAAAATATTTTTAGATTGAGTAACTATGATTTCAACTTTTTTGCATTTATTATCATTATAGTGATCAAATTCCTGACATTTGTGATAGCTTTCAATATATAATTTTTTAAATCTTTACTTTTGCACTGACAATTTTATTTATTTTAAGCAAATTTCACAAGCACATGGATTTAGAATTGTGCCTATATCTGAAAAACTGAAAGTTATGAAAATTTTTACCTGTTTTTCCTCTAATATGACTGTTCCTTCACATGAAGATAACTCCAAGTTTTTTCAATTAGTATGGATATGGTTGTGTATTTTGATACATTTCCTGTTTTAAAGAGCTTATCAGAGCAGAGGTAAATTTTAATTTTGTGCCCTTGACAAATATGGTCCACATGCTTTGCACATATTCGATTTTCTTTACCAGGCAAGTCTAAAACCAGTATTAGTTTAGCACAGTATATTATTTGTCTTCAATATTTCTGGAATGTTTTATTTTTCTTTTAGATGTTTCTTAGTTGTTTTTGCATTATACTATTATTAACAGATGAATAATTTTTTGTAAATGAAAATCTAAAATAGCCTTGGCAGTGCATAGCACTAACTTATAAATTAATTCTGATAGAGTGTATGCTTATAGCATTTTATAATATTTTATAATGAAAAAATATCTGTAAAGTCACAGGAGTATATATATAA
>PVIC010034672.1:0-19407 GCA_004025085.1 Thryonomys swinderianus | reverse complement strand
AGAACAACCTCCTGTTGCATCTATCCTGTAAGCACAAGAAACATACAGAGTTCTTGTAATAGGAATTGTTTAAGCAAACACAAAAAGGCATAAATAAAATTAAAAAGTAATAAATACTGCCATACTGGTGGCAACTTTTGAGAAAAATGCATAGGAAATACAGGTAGGCACTGAGTGAGACATGTAAAATGTTAGGCTAGTAATAATCATTTATTTATCACAATCTACTATTTAGTAAGAGTTGGGGAACTTATGATCATTAAAGTACACTATGACAGACTGAAAAAATTAAATAGATTGATGCAATGGAAAAACAGAATAAATAGAAGAGGACTGGGAAAAATAAGAATCAAGATATATCATGTACAGGTACAAATTCTCAGTGAGGAATGTGATCATAGTGTATACTTAAAATGTACTGAAAAACAATGAAAGTGATTTTTTTATAAAAGAAGAGGAAAATAGAGCCCAGTGATATAAAGCAAACATCCTGCAATTTCTCTAAAAGTGAAAAACAGTGCTTGCCTTACTTTCTACCATCCCAAGCAAAGTGATGCAATTTTGTGTATTTCAAAACACTAAGATCTGAGAGAGAATTCTCTAGTGGCTCTTATTTTTAAAAAGTCATTTTTTGAGGTAGAGTACACATGAAAGTAAATTCCATGCTTTTTTTTTTAACTCCCCTCAATCCACACCAGACCAGAAGGCCAAACTAGAGTGTTACAAAAGCCAAATCTATTAAAACTCAAAGTGATGTGGTTTAATTGTGTAGCTCTGTAAAATATGATGTTCTGAAAAGCCTTCCAGGCCTCAACCCATTTCACCATGATTTTTTAGCTGCCAGAGTGTCTGTTAGGGTGAAATTTCAACTTGACCAGCTTAAGAAACCTCCCAGGGGATCAGTAGAGCACAATTCTCTATGTGTCATGGAGGCTTATTTTGGGGTTCAGGTTTCGAATCTTTCCATTTCATCTCTGGTGTCTGCTCTGCTTCCCAGCTACCATGAAATAAGCATATTTGCAGTGTCATGTATTAGTACTAGGATGTTTCTGACTTAGAGTCAACTAACTATAGACTGAATTCTCAAACATAAGAGTTAATTAAACCTGCCCTCCATTAAGTTGAGGATCTCATATATTATATTCCAGTAATAGTAATAAAAACACAGATAAGACAGAAAATTGAGACCAAGGATGAGTTTGTTTCTGTACCTGCTATTTGTTGCACTATGCACTTGTTTTTAAAACCTTCAGTATTGGTTGTGGGAAGAGTGTGGAAAGGCTTGAAGATAAGTGCTGGAGAAACCATGGTATGCTAGAAGCAGAGCCTGAAGACAAGAATGCAGACAAGAATGCAGACAGTGGTGAGGCTTAGGAAGTTTCAAATGAAAATAATACTCTTGATAATTTGACTGATAGCCACTGTATTACATTTTGGTAGATTGTCTATATTTTGACCATGTTCTAAGACTTTGAAGGAGACTGAGATTAATGGTCATGGACTAATTAACCTATCAGGAGAAATTGCAAAGCACCCATCAGGCTGTGGGGTACCGTTAACAGCTTTTGGGCAAACTTGTATTGAGAGTTTGGGGCAATAACCCAAGATACAAGTAAAGCACAAAATAAAATATACATAATAGGAAATAGGAACACAGATCTTTTGTAAAATAGAATGGGATCAAGAGACAGATGGAGGAGAGGGGTAATAAAGAGTATAACAATAATTTAAAATGTAATTTCTGCATGTACCAACTCCTTCTAAGGGGTGCAATCATTAAGTAATGAAAAAATACACTAATAAAATTTTTTTAAAAATTTAAGTATAACAGAAAAGCTTAAAAAATTATTTTGGCTCAAAAATAGCCATGTGTATAGTTGGGGTCAAAGAACTGTGATTTCTGAAAACATTATAGATTAGTACTTTGTATAGCAACAAGAAGAAAGATGTTTTGAACATATCTCAGAAGTAGCAAAACTCCCATCACAGACTCAAGGGTGCAAAAATGTAATTACTTCATTTGAGAAGTGAACTCTTGGGACCCCTGCTTTGGAAGGACCTCCTGTGGAATTTGTTCCCCAAAATTCATTTCACTTTGCTTAGTTGTATGGACACTGATATGCCACTATAGCTATAGTGGAAGAAGGCCTGGCTACTGTTTCTGATGACAACAGGCTTTAGTGACATTTGTGTGATGCTAGTTTCACTGATATTTGAAACGAAAGTATTGTGCTGCCAGAAAAGCCTCTATTGAGATTTGAAAAGAATGCCTGGGAGACTGGATAAGGAACTTCTGAGAAGACAGTGTGTGAAGCTATAGGGATGAATGAAAAAGTGTGAATACTCCACAAAGTCAGAAATGCTAGAAATGTGGAACATCCTCTGAGCAAAGTAGATCATGAGCACAGCCAGCTCAAAACAGAGGCCATTTGGGGTGCTAATGGTAAGGTCATGGGTGTGGGACCACACAGTCCTTTAAGATTCACATTTTACCATTAGTTTCCCAAATGTCAGATACGGAACTAAAGCACTTGATGTTTGCCTTGCTAGTCTTCTGTCCTGGTTTAGTTCACTTCTTTTCTAACCCCCACCCCATTCCTTCCTTTCAGAGTGGGAATATTTACCCTGTGATAGTGAAATCCAGGTCTGGCTGAGCCAACTGCATCCCTCGCCAGTGTCCTAGGTCCTAAGAGGGTCCTTGGCCCTTGGTAGACTCAGTTGAGACCAAAATACCATTGAGCTAAGGAGGGTGCGCCAGGGCAGGAGATTGCCCGGTCCTCCCCAACACTGGGGCCCTCCTCTCACAACCATAGACCAATCCCCAATAGCCACCACAAATCCCTCCCACTGCTTGTGCTATATAATGCCCTACACCGCAAAGGCGATATCTGGCGCCATGGGGGCTATGGCTCCATGAAAAGCATGTAGAAGTCAGCAGACCTCTATAAAGATTGACTTGGACTAGAAATTAGAAAAACTTATGGGGCTAAACTGCATTTTATATTCACTAATATTGACCCTAGGCATCCTGAAAACCATTTATGTTTACCCTGCATCTAAAAGAAGCAGGGGATTATGAAGTGTCAGACAGCACCCCTCATCTTCAGTGTTTAACACAATTCCAAGAGAATGTAAGGAAGGCTAGCAACTCCTCAGCTTTTCTTGCCAATGTCCAGAAAGCTTTTACTGCTCTGCTTTATAATTAATGTATGACTAGGACATAAAAACTATTTGTTTTTCTTCCCTATTGTGTCTCTCTAAAAGAATTATTGTCTTTGGTGTTCTTATGATGTTTCTATGTGGTATGAAGGAAAGCAGAATACATCACCCAAATATGTCTGTTTGACATAAATATTTTGAGCTGAAGATAATTCAGAATTAGCAGTCATGGGCCGGAGAGTTAGCTCAGTGGTTCCGGCAGCTGCCTCGCAAGCGCAAGGTCCTGAGTTTGATCCCCGGAAACCACATACAATGCTGGGCATGGAGACTCACACCCTCCAGCCATCAATGCCACATACCACAGTGCCGGGCGTGGTGGCTCACGCCTGTAATCCCAGCACTCGGGAGGCAGAGGCAGGAGGATTGCTGAGTTTGAGGCTTTACTGGGCTCCATAGTGAGCTCAGGGCCAGCCTGAAGTACAAAGTGAGACCCTGTCTCAAAAAAAAAAAAAAAAAAAAAAAAAAATAGCAGAGTCAGCAGAGCTATTTGCCTTCCCTGTTTGCCTAAAAACAGGGCATAACATTGTAAAGGTGTCCTATCTCTCATGTCTACAAGGAAGAAAGTTAATGAAAGGAGAGAACTCTTGTTAGCTCAGCTGCAGTACCAGGGAACCTCGACAGGCTTTCTTTGCTCATGGCTAGAGGCTTACCTGCCCACAGTGTTCCACCTCTGCCTGTCCAGCCACTGCTCAGCAAAGCCCCTCTGGGCCTCTACTTCCCAAGAGAGGTCTACTGGGAGTGGCTGTACTTTGAAACAGCCATTCAGGACCCCACTGCTCTACATGCACACCCTGAAACATGCCTAGAGAGGTGCCCAGCTTCCACCTGGGCCAGCACCTCTACAACATCTACCACAAGCTGCTTCACAAGACCCACTGAATCCATGTGGAGGACACTGGCCTTCTCTACCTCAACTGAAGCCTGGACTGCAACTCCTGGGAGCTGCTCAACCTGTGAAATAGTGGCTCCCTACAAAAGATGTCAATCCTTACACTGTCACCCGATCTGCAAATCAGCCAAATGAGGAGGTTCTCATTTCAGAAATGGCCCCAAAATTGCTATGTCATCCAGCTCCATGACACCCCAATAAGACCACCTGGAGAGATATAAAGGACCTCCATGACCAAGTTCATGCTTTGGCCCCTCCAGGCCCTCCCACCCCACACTGGGGCCAGTGCTGGTGGTCCTCCTGTGTGCTGAGCTCACCACCAACTCCCAGGCCATGGTTACCTAAGCATGAGCCCTAGTTACCTGTGCCCCTCTTCTATTCACTATCGACTGGAATTCCTCCCTTTCTTTCCCCTTTGGCAATGACTCCTCCATTTACCTTGTAGTCATTGATGGCATCCACCCCGAGTCTCATGGAATACTTCTGTCTCTCCTTCCTCTGTCTGCTTTTCTACCTTACCTCCCAACTGACTCTTCCTCTGCCCTAGCGACCTAAATACTGACACCATTGACCCATCTTCCTTGCCCTTGGGCCAATACTTCCTTCTCTGAAATATCTGGCACCTCCTACTTGTGTGGTGACTCACTTGTAGTATGTATCCTATACCTTCAACTCAACAATTTTGCTTTTCAACACCTGTGTGCCCACCCCTTACTGACGACTGGATGGGCAGCAACCTTCTGTTTAACCTTAGGCTTCAGCCACACAGAAAACATGATTTAGGAGCCTTGGCCATCATTGCTATCATTGTATCCATAGTTACTATATTCTCACCAGCTGCCACTGCTTCAATCACCTTACACAAAAAGATCACCACTGCTACTGCTGCTAATCACTCAAAATACTACATATGCCCTTGGACAAACTTCAACTCTCTTCCATGATACCCGTTGCTGCCATTGTCAACCTACAGTTCCAAATGGATTTAGTCCTTTGATGTGGTTACCTTTAATAATGTCTGGGGCTCCATTTGGCAGGGATTCTCAATGGGATAGTTCAAGTTAAATTCATGGACTCATGGCCTAATTGTAAGGTCCTCCTATCTGACCAAACCCATAAGAATGTCATACGGTTGGCAGAGGCCATCGGGTCTAAACAGAGGGGAGGAGATGATGATGAAATGCAGGTCTGGCTGGGCCAACCACACCACATGCCAGGCTCCTTGGTCCTGAGAGAGCCCTTGGACCTCAGGCTAAACTGAGACCAAAGGCTAAAGTGAACAAAGCAAGCATTGGGCTAATGAGGGCACTCCATGGCAGGAGATTGCCCTGTCTTCCCCAACACTGAGCGCCTCTTCTGATAACCATAGACCAATCCCAAATAGCCACCGCACACCCCTCACACTGCTTGTGCTATATAATACCCTACACCTCATTCATTAAATGGAAGTGTTCCAGAAACCTGCGGAGTCTGGTGTGCATGTGTGCCTCTGCACCTCACTGTCCCGTGTGCAGCTCTGCAATGGCAACAACCCTGTGCCACTATGCCTTCGGATTGTGCAGCTCAGTTTGTTTTTTTAGAGGATCAAAAATAAGAGTTTGACTTGAGTCTCAGAAAAGATATGGAGTTTTGCAAATTAATGGAATCATTAAGCACGGAGAAAAGGATTGTTGTGATTTTTTTTTTTTTTGAGACAGGGTCTCACTTTGTAGTTCAGGCTGGCCCTCAGCTCACTATGTAGCCCAGGCAAAGGAACTCAGCAATCCTCCTGCCTCTGCCTCCTGAGTGCTGGGATTATAGTCGTGAGCCACCACATTCAGCATTGTATGTGGTTACAGGTATCAAACTCAGGACCTTGCATTTGCAAGGCAGGAGCTGGAACCACAGAGCTAAATCTCAGTACCAGGATTATTGTGATTCTTGCTGTGCACAGGATATGTGACTTACTTCTTAGTGACAGTAAAGATCACTTTGCCAGACAAATATAGGAAGATATGTCAAATGATAGAAAAAATCTTGAAGAGATTTTTTAGGACATTTACTCTTTCCTATCTTTCTTTATAATAATTCTTAAAATTAAAAGATGAGATGAAAGCTGTTGTAGAAACAAACCCTAGCAGAGGTCAGGATTTAACTCAGTGGTTGTGACACCTGCTTCACAAGCACAAGATCTTCAATTCAATCCCTGGTACAAAAGGAAAAGGTGAAAGGAAAGGAAAGGGAAGGGAAGGGAAGGGAAGGGAAGGGAAGGGAAGGGAAGGGAAGGGAAGGGAAGGGAAGGAAGAAAAGAAAAACTCTAGGTACAAATGCTTTGTCTTCACATAGAGTCAATTTGCAATGTTTGTTCCCATTTTGCAAAAAGTCATAATTATAACTATGGTATTCTAATGTAGTCAATTATGTCAGTAAAACTTGTTACTATACATTTTCTGTGATTTATAGAACACAGAGAACATATAGATATCAAGAGGGTGATGATAATAGATGCAAAAATATTAATTTGTGCAAAGCTGTTATCAAACAAGTGACAGAGATAACTACTACACAGTGACTTGCTTGAAAGCAAACCCTTGCTCTTCACAAAATATTTTATGGAAGAGCTGGGGGTTTAGCTCAAGTGGTACTGCATCAACCTTGAACACACAAGGGCCCCAGTACCACACACACAAAAAAAAAATCATGGTATTTTACCAATTAATTTATGCTCTATAATTCAAATATTATGACTTAGTAAAGCATGGCCAGCACAGTTAAACAGGAGTAGCTGTGTTAAAGGAATTTGCTTATTACAAAATCAATTTAGAAACTACACCTTTGTTTACTATTGAGTACAGAAAAATTAAATTATTTTATTCATGCCAGTTTTTTATAAAAAGTAAGATATTTGGGCAAACTGGCACATATTAGAGTTCCTTTGTTATAACACAAAATGTAGATTCTGTTAAATGATTTTGTTACCTTGATAGCAGAGAAGTTGTGATCTGGAGAAGTGAATGGTCATAGGAAGAAGTGAAATGTTACAGGAAATTTAATTTCTGAATGAATTTTAATGACTAACTTGTAAAGCATCAGTTGCTTACAATAAGCATTTATATTATCTTCTGACGAAGTGAAGAGGCTACACTTGTAGAATATTAAGGATATCCCTGCAGATTACTAGTAAATATTTCTAATACTTAAAATACAAATTTCACAGAAATGAAAGAACAGATGGTTTTTAAGATAACCTAGTGATTTACTAATCTATATATTTGTTTTGTTTTCCCTGTAATAGGAGAGAAAGAGAGGAAGCAGAGGATAGAAGTGATGAAGGAAAGACAGAAGAGAAAGAGGTGAGAGAACAGAGATGTGAGAGGGTTGAAGGGAGGAGGAGAGAAGAGAATAAAGAAGGAAAGGCAAGGAAGGGATTGGTAAAGAAGTGGAGAGGAACAAAGCAGTAGAAAGAGAGGAGGCACCACAGAGGAGAGAAGAGGGTGAAGGGAGGACAGGGAGGAGTGGAGAAAGGAAAGGACACCTGGTAGAATAGTGGAGAGGTGAGACAGGAGGTGGGAAGAGAGAAGGGAGAAGCTGTCTGACACACTTTAGATGCCAAGTGCAGTGTAAATCACATTGGACCTTCGCCCCATGCAAGAGGGTATGAGAGTCCCATGATGATCGCGATTAAATTCTCCTCTGGGGAAGTGAGAAATTAACTCTCAAGAAAGATTTTATTTAATTGAGAAAAAATGGTGGGAAATGTCCTATATAATTAAGTTCAAAACCTCAGGTATTTTAAAATCAATTCTTCCCCAATTTGTCCCACAAATTGAGATTAGCAGCAACTGACTCTGTGTCATCAGCCATTTGAACCAACAGAACATCGTGTACAACTGTGTTATGTTCATGCTGGTGGCAGATCTCTGAACTCTTATCAAAAGAAAATATGCTGCCTGAATGTAAGTGGCTAATGATCCAGGAAGCGTGGAGCGAAGTCATTGCTAGGGACTGAACTACCTACAGTGCACACATCGGAAGAGTAGTGTAGGGCTCATGGAGTACACAAGGTGTTCCTTCCATGGCTAACCGTCAGTCTCAATGGAAGGAAATAAAATCTTTAAAAACATTGTATTTAACCAATTTCATAGATATTTACTTTGTTCCATTCATATGCTATTTCTACTAAGGATAAAATCACAGCTTCTACCTTTCAAACATCTGTTAAATTGTAGCTGAAATAACATATAGAAATTAATAGAGAAATATGCATTAATATAATTTACCCTGGCAACAATTTTTTCTATTTCCAAATGAAAAAAAAAGGACTAGAAATTCACAAAGTTTTTTTCCTTTTCTTTCTTTTTAAAAATCTTCAAAAAATTTGACTTTCACAGCTGACCTCAAAGTGGGTCTTAATTTCTTTTTCCTCATGATTCTGTATCCCATAATTCCTTTACATTTTCTAAGAGCTTCCATTATGATAAAGACTTTTACCATCCTGTCCCTGTCATTTCAAGTTATGGCCATTTCATATAATATTCTTTATCCATATTTTAAATGAGTAAGTTAACAAAGTCAGTGAGACTCAGAGAGAGAAACTTCCAAATCATAAGAAGTAGCATAATTTAGATTTCCAAGCAACTATTTTAAAAGTATCAGTGTTAAACAATAGTTTTTAAGATGACATTTTGATGGAATTGTTTTTAATGGTAGCAATGAAAGATTTTATAAGAAAGAATATGAGAACAAGACTTTACTCTGTGGACCTCTATCTTTAGTATTGTATTTGTATCTATAGTCAGTCAACAAAGGAGTGCTGCACTGCTACTAAAAATGACAGAGACTCCCCCCATGTGTTAGAATAGAACTATACTTTCAAAGTTCTTATAGCTCAAAGCAAAGCAAAATAAAAAGGGGAAGGGTGCATATTTTGAGACCCTGTGAGTAACTTTAGATTTTTATTTTTCTACATTAATAAAATGAGGATACTCTTTTTAATATTGTGGGATTAATTATATTTTGTTTACACTGCTCAGTTACTTGCATTAAGAATAAATTCATGTCGGGCCGGAGGGTTAGCTCAGTGGTTCTGGTGCCTGCCTCTCAAGCGCAAGGTCCTGAGTTCGATCCCCGGTAACCACATATAATGCTGGGCATGGAGACACGCCCACCAACAATCAACACCGCATACCACAATGCCGGACGTGGTGGCTCACGCCTGTAATCCCAGCACTCAGGAGGTAGAGACAGGAGGACTGCTGAGTTCACGGCAGCTTGCTGGGCACCATAGTGAGCTCAGGGCCAGCCTGAACTACAAAACGAGACCCTGTCTCAAAAAGCAAAAAAAAAAAAAAAAAAAAGAATAGATTCATGTCGGGCCGGAGATTTAGCTTAATGGTTCCAGCGCCTGCCTCACAAGTGCAAGGCCCTGAGTTCAATCCTTGTAACCACATGCAATGCTGGGTGTGGTGACTCACACCCATCAGCAATCAATATCACATACCTCAGTGCAGGTGGCTCATGCCTGTAATCCAAGCACTCAGGAGGCAGAGGCAGGAGGATTGCTGAGTTTGAGGCTTGACTGGGCTACATGCTGAGCTCAGGGCCAACCTGAACTACAAAGCGAGACCCTGTCTCAAAAAAAAAAAAAAAAAAAAAAAAAAAAAGAAATTCATGTTTTCTATCCCTTTCTTTTGGAGACTGAAAGGCAGTGCTTTTGGTCTGATTAAAAATAAAGATTGTATTGCTTATTGATTTACTTGTGCAATGGCTTTTTATGTGTATTCTTTCATTATCTCAGTAATCTTATAAAGAAGGTATTTTGTGCCCCTCTAATACATCAGAGCCTACACCTTAGTGACAGTGAAGTACAGTGCTAAAGAGCAGGAAGTGAATATAATTAAATAATACACTAACTAGTGTGTGGTTGGTTTGGAACAAAACATAAATGTTTCAGTTGTTCAGGTTCAGTATCAATTTGTACTACTAATTCTGAAAATCTTTGCTCTAAGACATGATACTTGAAGAACATTCATCATCAAAAGATCAAGTTCAGAAAATCAGTCTAAAGAGGTGACGTCAGTAGAGCAATAGAAAGTTAATAGACTTAAATAATTATTCCCCATAATGTGGTTTCATAAAGTTAGTTTTCATTTGTCTTAATTGTTTTTTCCCTAATTATCTTTGTGGCTAGATTTATGAACCAGGAAAGGTCCTGTTTGTTTTTCTTTTGTTTTGCTTGTTTGTTTTCTTGTAGTACTGGAAGTACTGAGCTATAATCCCCAACCACTTTATTTTCTGTTTTGTGTTTTGAGGGAATTTTGCTAAGTTACCTAAACTGCCCTTGAAATTTTGATCCTTTAGTCTCAGCCTCTCAAGTAGATGGGATTAGGGGCGTGCTCCACTATGCCCAGCATGAATTGGGAGTTTTAAAGACAGGATTAGACACTATTTTTTTGTTTTGTTTTGTTTTTTTTTGAGATAGGGTCTCGTTTTGTAGTTCAGGCTAGCTCTGAGCTCACTATGTAGCCCAGGCAAACCTCAAACTCAGCAATCCTCCTGTCTCTACCTCCCAAGTGTTGGGATTACAGGCGTGAGCCACCATGCCTGGCAGGATTAGACAGTATTAAACAGTAAAGTGCATTATGGAGTTGAGTCTCATTTACACTTTTAACTAAAAATCTTAAGTGCCACCAACTACACCAAACTAAAACCTCACAATGTATGTGCTGTTGAAATGCAGCCTAAAAATCCAGTGGAAAAATCTCCAACTGAAACACAATTTTTCTTCAGTGTGTAGAATATCCTACAGCAAGGAATGAGTGCAAATTTGGAAATTCAACTCTGGGAAAAGTTCCTTAGCTCACACATTAAAGACCTAAGTAGAGGACAAGAAAGTGTTTCCATAAGTCTAAAGATTCTTCTGAAGGAAGAACATCTCATCAGAGTCTCTGTGCTTGAAATCATTAATGAGCAAGAGCAGTATTTGCTTAGCTCTGTGCGTGCGTGTGTGTGTGTGTGTGTGTGTGTGTGTGTGTGACTAGAGATTTAGATTAGACCAAGTGGGAGGAACTAAACAATACCAAAACTCCCTGAAGGGTGGAGTCTGAGCAGTTCTTTTACTCTTTCACCCTAAGATCAGGTATCAAAGGTGCAAAGAGTTCTTGTGGAGCTCCATGAACTGTCCTGGAGGCTGAGGACCCTGCGGACCACCGGTAAGCAGCGAGGTACTGACAGGCTCCCTGTACACGAACGTCCTGGCTAGCGTTTTTTTTTTTTTTGTTTTGTTTTGCTTTGTTTTTTTCACTTGAAAATTTCCTCTGCTACAATCATTGTCACAGTGCTTTGGAGGTTTCTTATGCTCATTTCCTCTTTTTATTCCGCACAAGTTATCTTTATTAACAAAGATATTAAAATCTCCCTAGATGTCCTCACCTTTAAAAAACAAGAGATTGTTAAGTGTATTGAAAAATAATTGTTGGCAATAGTATCCTGCAATTCATCTTCTAAACTTGGTTACATTTCATAATTAAAGGTTAATATTAGCCAGGTGTGGTGGCTCACACCTGCAAGTCTATAATCCCAGCACTCAGAAGGCAGAGGCAGGAAGATTGCCTTGGCTCAAGGTCAGTTGGGCTACATATGAGCTCAGGGCCATTCTGAACTACAGAGTGAGACCCTGTCTCAAGAAAACTAAAAACCAAAAACTAAAAAGGTAAATACTGCAGTTATCTGAATTTAAATGGTAAAGTTAGATCAAATTCTGAGTAAAATAAAGATACCTTTAAATAAGTTTTAAGTCTTTCGTTTTCCAGTAATTCACTTTGTCTTAGGCTGTAATTAGTCATCTTAAGTATTTAGAGAAGTGAAAATGTCTATTCTTGTGAAGGGTTTCTTCCCCTTTTACTCCATGAGGCAGTTACCTAACAAAAGAAAGTTCATACATATTTGTGCACTGTATATATATATATTTTTTTTTTCCTTTCCTGCTTTTATTTTGAGAAAGACAATGTGCTTCATAGGTCCTACCCCTGACACAAATGTACCAGTGAAGTTGGGGACTCATTTCTGCCCCAGAGGAAAGAGATGCAGGGGGGGACAGTGACATTGCTAAAGAAGCTTGGTCTGAGTAATCAAAAATCTTTCTTCCCTTGTCAGTAAAAAGTCCCACCATATAGAATTTTTCTAGGTTCTAAACTTTGAACTTGGTACATTTTGTTCATTTCAGAAATGAGACTTCACTGTCTAAAGATTAACCTGGATTGCTTACTCACTGTCTCTTATTTAACTAACCTCAGGCTGGTGGTTGAGTAGAAAATCCTGATACTACTTTACCTCTAAAGCTTCAGGTATCTAAATAACATCATAAGAACCTAATTTACAGAATCTCCAAAGCTAAATTGAGGTCATAAATACCATGTCTATCAAAATCTATTGATAGTATATCATAAAAGCATTTTCTATCCTTTTCATAAGACTTCATTAATGTGAAATGATGTTAACAATCATTGGCTTAAAAATAAATTTCAACTTTATATTATATAAGAATGCATGCATAGAAGTTATGTGATTTGCTTAAGTGCATCTGGTATATTTGTCCACCCTTTAAATATAATAGGGAGTTACTAATTAAAAATCCTAATTTTTAAATTCATCATTTCAAAAGTTATCAATTTACTTGCAAATGATAATTGAGACATAAAATTATGAATTATAAAGCATTATCTTAGCTGAAGAGGTGAGTGTAGAATTAAGTGACAAAGTATGGATTGATAAGTTACCTCCTTAGCCTGATGGCTTTGTGTTACTCTGTAACAAAGGGAGCTATTTAAGTGTGTTGGAGGCTGTGTGTGGTGATAGGGTTGGTCAGGATACTCTGAGAGAGACTCCTATCAAGTGCTTTATCACCCCAAGGTGTGAAAAGCCCACAAGTAGACCAGACTCTAGCTTTTTCTCTACTGGCCATTGAATTGAGAACCTTGCATTTGAAAGACAAGCACAGTGCAATTGAGCTAAATCTCTGCCCCAGACTCTTTAACTTCTGCCTGGCTGGCAAGAGACTAAGAGAGATTGTTAAAGACTAAAAATATTAACATACCCCGTGGTGCTTTTTAGGCTGATTGATGACTGGAAAAAAAAAACTCAAAGGAAAAGAGCATGAGCTAAAGAGGCATTAATTTTAAAAATCAGGATGCAAAATGTAAGAACAAAATAGATTTAAGCCTTTGAGCAGGATGTCAGCCACGTGTGTCACCCTCATTCTTTCTAAGGAGAAGCCTGACTGGTGCAGCACCTCAGGCAGGTCCGAGTTGACACTGGCAGTGCTATCCTCACAGCCTGTTTTTATTTCTAGACTGTCTGTTCCAAAGTCTGGTATCCAAATGAAGACAAGCAGTTCTGACTTTTCATTTTTATTACAAGTATTACATAAGATATACATAGAAAGAGGCTAAAGAGCAGTTTAATAGAAAAACTGCATTTTGCTCAATGATTACACTAGTTAATATTTGTAGTAAACAAATCTGACTACTTATTTAAGTAGCACCTTTGAATTGAAAGTCATCTCAACTGAATTTTCAAAGTGTCGATAGTTCAAAGAGGCTTCCCCTAATATGAGGAAATCTTTTGACTTAGTTTCATTGGGAATGATTTTCTAATGATTTGCCATGTGATAAGAATGTCAAAGGGAAGCCTTTTAGGAATTGGTCAGTAGTTATATCCCAGGATTCACCAAGCTTTTCTTTTTATTCTCTCATTTAACTATCATTGGGGTTGTTTCTGTTAATGACTCTGTTCAGCAGTAGCCTACCCATAAACATAAAATACACATGACTTAAGCCTGAGGTAGATTATACTTTCTGTGGAGTAGCCGAGAAACTTAGGAAACTATGTTCAGTTAAAGGCTAATCGTAAGGACATACTGGAACAAGAGATTGAACAAAAGAAAAATATCTCACAGAAGTTCACAAGTGGCCATGGAGTCAGGCCCCCAGTGCTTTGTACGGAATTTGCTACATGGAAGGACACATTGACTCTCAAGATCCAATTGTCTCCCTGTCATTTTTCAGGAGGCATTAAATGTTCCATCCCACCCATTGTGTAGCTGAGTGATTCTTACTTCCTGCTGGAATCGGTTCATGCTTTCCTTGCCATAACAGCCCATCATTTCTATTTTCCTCTCAAATCTGAGTGTTCCTGACACCATTCTTCCAAGATCCTACAATTTTATAGCTTCTCTCTAATTCTTATAAATGTATGCTTACATTTATAACACAAGGAATAAATATAATTCACAGAGCAGATTCCTCAAAGAATTTGATTATATGCTCAGTTAATCCCCGTCATCACTATGTGGTCAGAGAGGTTTGTACAGCAAGGCGTTCCCAAACCACTGACATAACAGAGCATTGCCTTTAGTTGGTCCTGTGTCCAACAGAGATCTAATCAACAATCACCAGACAAACAATTGTGCCAAGCAGTAGAATCACTGCCTTTGACAGTCAAATAATAGGTTCCTTCATCAGCAAGTTACAATTAGGGAGTCATTTAGAACAAGCTGGAGATATGGAAAGTGTTTCACTTTTCCAGTCCCTGGTAGAAGGTGTTACTTCTCATAAAAGGTGTATGCATAAGAGTTACAATCTTTAAAGTGCAAAATACTGCTTTTAGCAGATATATCACGGTAGACATCATGAAGAATATCTGAACAAATAGAAAGAAAGCTGAACAGTTTCAGCAAATGAAATAATATGAGAAAACACATAAACACAAACTGTTATGAGACATATAAAGCACAATTTAATATACTAAGATACTGAAGATATGCCAGCAGCAATGTTAGAGTCACTGATTATTGTACAGAATCGTGAATTGGAGCCACTGGGATCTACAAATGTATTTGCCCTCCCCCCCAAAAAAGTGAATTTTAATATCTTTGCATAAGAATATAAACAATGACATTAAAACACAATTGGCCATTGAGAAAAGAAATAGTTGAAAAGTAGAAGAATGTAAATTTGCACAGAGGAAATATGTCTATTTTAATGATATCATATAATGTTCAAATATACAAATACTGTCTGACACTGTGTGTGTTAGGAAAGGAACATAGAAGATAGATGATTAAAATAAAATTCTAGAGCGTCATCTCTGTTACATTTTGTATCTATGGATTCTAGATTTAAATACAATGTATAAGTTCAAAATTGCCAAACATATCTTTAGATTCAGTATTCCCCCAAATTATAGACTCTCCACCATATGATTACCATGACCTTGCTTGCTACCCAGATGTTCAGTATTTACCTAAAACTTAACCTGCTCTATAAAGAACTTCAAGCTCATGATTCAAAGTTTTTCTTTCCCTGGTATTTCTTATTTTGTCATATTTTACGTATTTTCTCAGATTCCAGTGATAAATATAACCCCTTTTCCTGCTCTCACCAGAGAGAATCAACCACAGTCTTATCTATTTTTCCCCTTAATATGTCAAAATCCACAACACTTCTTTCAACCTTTACCCTCATGGCCCTATTTAATCCTCATTATTTTCTCAGGTTACTATAATAGCCTTAGTTTGTCTCTTTTAATTTTATGACATCACAATGCAGTGATTTGTGTTTAATGTAAAATTATGTGATCATTGCCCTATTTCAAAACTCTGTAGTAGTTTCCCATTCAACCTGGAAAAAATTCAACTCTTCCAACTTTCTTTATTTAACTTCTTACTGTGCTCATTTCACATCACATGCTATCATCATCATGTCCCTTAGCTTTCCCTAGAGAAGTAGGTGAACAGAACAAGGCTATCTCCTCCCAGGACCTTTCCACTTGCTGCTGTCTTCTCTAAGTCTAGGTATTCGCAAAGTTGGTTCAGGAATTATCTGTTTTCGTTAAGATAAAAACCTATAACTGCACTCATGTAGCTCTTTTACACCACAGTGACTCCTTCTCATTACTATGCTTTGTTTCTTCAGAGCTATGAATCTGTCTGAAACTCCAATCATCTTGGGAAAATTGGTACACAAGCATATCATGTATTAATCTATTTTACTTCTCTTCCCTCTTTTTGTCCTATCCTCTTCCCTCATCCTGGTTAATCTTCTTATTTAAAAAGTCTAGAGTCAACCATTTTTCTACAAATGACTTAAATTGTTTTTATGTCTAAGCATACTGAATATATGTACTATACTTTACTTATCTATTCATTATTAATGGGTATCTAAATTGCTTTCCAGATTTACCTATTGTGAATTGTGCCTCTGTAAACACAGATATGCATTTGTCTCTGTGCTATCGTGACCAAAGAAGTATAGCTGAGTAAAACTGAATTTCTATTCTTAGCACTTTTTTTTTTTTTTTGAGACAGGGTCTCACTTTGTAGTTCGGGCTGGCCCTGAGCTCATTATGTAGCCCAGGCAAGCCTTGAACTCAGCAGTCCTTATGTCTCTGCCTCCTGAGTGCTGCGATTACAGGTGTGAGCCACCAGGCTCAGCACTATATTTAGCTTTTTGGGGATTCTTCATTTGATTTCTGTGTGATTGTGTACTTGTTTATAGTACACAACACAATAGAAAATTCCTTTTTTATTAGAACCTCTGTAGCATTTGTTGCTGTTTGAGTTCTTGGTGATAGCCATTCTATTTGGAAAAGACTGACTCTCAGCTTGACTTGGATTTGCATTTCCCTATGGCTAAGGAGTCTGGACATTTTTTATGTACATATGATTCATTTTCACATCTTCTTTTGAGAAGTTTCTATTCATTTTGATAGCCAATTTTTTGCTTGTTTTTTTTTATTCCTTGTGATCTAGGTTTATTTGTGTTGAGGTCTTTATAAACTGTAAGTATCATTCCTCTGTCAGAGGAGTAGCTGACAAAAATTTATTTTTCCATTCTGAAGGTTGTCTCTTCACTCTTTTGGTAGCTTCCTTTCCTGGGCAAAAGCTTTTTAACTTTATATAATATCACTTCTTGTTTCTTACTATTATTTTTCACACAAGTAGGGTTCTGTTCATAAATTATTTCTCTAGGCCAATATCTTCAAGAGTTTCAAGAGTTATATCATCAGTATTTCTGTTACCATTTTCACAGTTGGGAAAAAGATGATCGTAAGTTTTCTGGAAGGTATGTTTAATAAAGGGCTAATTTTTTCTGGAATATTCTGGTTGTCTTATTACTTTCTATGTTTACACAGCACCATTTGTCATGGAATCATCGCCTCTTGAGCTGCCAAGGGACACAATACAACGCGTTGCTGCTGAACTCAACTGTCATCCAACAGATGAGAGGGTCGCCCTCCGCCTGGATGAGGAGGATGTGCTCAGGCATTTCAGGGAACAGTTTTACATTCCCAAAATCAAAGATCTGCCTCCAAGTAAGAATACTGCAATTTTTTTAAAATCAGTGTTGATTAATTTAGTTTTTCGACAAAGTGTGCTAATCTTGCTATCCAAATAACAGCCATGGCCATATTGTCTGAGAAACAGCAGTTCCCCAGTGCTTGTTAACCAACCTGTCCACATACACTGAACTCACATGCCTTGTCCTCTACCTTCCCTGAATAGAAAGAATACTTACAGGGTACTTCTTCTGTTATCTATTTCTCTCAAGAGAGATACTGATGGAAAATTGTGGATAGAGACATTTGCAACTTTAGTTTTTTTTAAGGCAGGGTCTTGCTTTGTAGTTCAGGCTAGCCCTGAGCTCACTACATAGCCCAGGCAAGGCTCCAACTCAGCAATACTCCTGTCTCTGCCTCCTGAGTGCTGGGATTACAGGTGTGAGCCACCACACCTGGCACTGTGGTATGTGGTGTTGATTGCTGGTGGGCGTGAGTCTCCATGCCCAGCATTGTATGTGGTTACTGGGATGGAATTTAGGACCTTGCACTGGAGAGGCAGGAGCCAGAACCAGTGAGCTAAATCTCTGGCCCCCTTTGCAACTTCTGTAAGTACTAAGAGCTTACACCAGTTTGTTTGCAATATACTATTAGAATGTTTCTTGTTTTGTGGCTCCTACTTGAGGATAGCGTGATTTTTGTCTTTGTTATGTGGATACAACTATAAGGACATGAATAACCATCTTTTCAAAAAAATTGCATTGATAAATAAAAGAATATGTATATAGGGGGTGGGGAGGGGGGTGGGTGGGCAGGGATGTAGGTAAAAATGAGAATTGACCTTTATCACATATTGATACAAATTCCCCAATGTTTTGTGTGATTGTGAGCTGTGTATATAATGTACCAATAAGGTTTACTGAATAATGCAAAAAAATTTATTGGCTTCTTTATTGGTACACACACACACACACACACACACACACACACACATATATATATATATGTGTGTGTGTGTGTGTGTGTGTGTGTGTGTGTATCATGATCACACTCAAGTTGGGGAATTTGTACCAGTATATGACACAAGTTAATTCTCATTTTTACCCACATCCCTACCCACCCCACAAACTCCCAACCCCTATATACATGTTCTTTCTTTTTCTTTCCAAATCATATTTATTCTTTTCCCTCATTACTTTCCTTTACCATATTCCCTTTGAATATTTTCTATTTCATAGGAAAATATTTTCTATTTTTCAGAAAAGGCATGTTAAACATAAATAGGTCTAATTTAGCTTGTGTGTTTTGTGAGGAATTTGTAAGGTACATAGTAGCTGTGTCATTTTACAAGTCTAACAAAAATACACCAGAACATAAATCTCTCTACCTCCTAGGTAGTGTTTTTTTTTCTTTCTGTATTTCTATATGAATCCTAAATATAAGTACAAAGTGATATCTCATCCTGGATTTGATTTGCTTTTTTCCTCATGGTAGGTAATGCACAATGAAGTCTGTAGACTGTTCTCATCCAGTGCCAGGTCCTGGTGGCTAAAGAACATCTGAAGGTTGTGGCACAATTATCATGGCCTGATGCAGCTCTGGTGAATCTTCACTTTTCATAGTGGGATAACCACATCATTTGGGCCCCTTTATTTTTCTCTCTCTGAAACAATTCCCTTCCTAAATTTTATTTCCTCATATCTCAACTATGAACATTTTTTTTACCCCTTAACATCAAAATCAGAATATTCCTTCAACTCTAGAATTACATAAAAATATTTTTCTTGGGGCCGGAGGGTTAGCTCAGTGGTTCCGGTGCCTGCCTCGCAAGCGCAAGGTCCTGAGTTCCATCCCCGGTTACCACATATAATGCTGGACGTGGAGGCACGCCCACCAACAATCAACACCACATACCACAATGCCGGACGTGGTGGCTCACGCCTGTCATCCCAGCACTCGGGAGGCAGAGACAGGAGGATTGCTGA
>PVIC010034671.1:0-19463 GCA_004025085.1 Thryonomys swinderianus | reverse complement strand
AAAAAAAAAAAAAAAAAAAAAAAAAAAAGTTTGGTTTTGGGCCGGAGGGTTAGCTCAGTGGTTCCAGCACCTGCCTCACAAGCGTAAGCGCCTGAGTTTGATCCCTGGTAACCACATACAATGCTGGGCATGGTAACTCACGCCCACCAGCCAGCAGTACCACATACCACAAATGCCGGGCGTGGTGGCTCACGCCTGTCATCCCAGCACTCGGGAGGCAGAGACAGGAGGATCGCTGAGTTCGCGGCGGCTTGCCTGGGCACCGTAGTGAGCTCAGGGCCAGCCTGAACTACGAAGCGAGACCCTGCCTCCAAAAGGCAAAGAAAAAAACATTGATGAGTTACTCCCCAGGGAGCCCTAGGAGCGAGAAGGTGGGCCTAGAAGGAGGGGAAATAACATTCAGGGAAGCACCAGGGAAAGCCTCGTAATACTCAGATGGCCCCGGAGCTGTGAGGAGCCCCCCTCGCCACTCTTCGTCCTCTCCTTCCCAGCCCGGGACAGCGTCCTGCGGTCCGAGGGCCGGTGTCACCAGAGGAGCAAGACTCAAGCTTGAGTCCCTGAGAGGCCCGGGAGGCCGGCGAGCCGGACTTGGGACCGTCCCCTCCCCCTCGGACAGAATCCGCGGCCCCGCCCCGCCCGCGCCCACACCCACTCGCGCCCACGCCCGCGCGCAGGTTGGAGACGTGGGCCCCGCGGGCCGCAGCGGACAGCTCAGGAGAACGCGGGCCGCGGCGCCGCTGGGAGCAAGAATCCGATTTCTTTTCTTCTTTTTTCTTAAAAAAAAAAAAGAAAAGAAAAGAAAAGAAAAAAGAAGAAAAAGAAAAAATCTGGCAATTCCCACTGCAACGTGGAGGAGCCGGGGCACTAGGACTGACGCAGAAGCTTCATTTATGGATCTGGAAGAAGTTCTGGGCGAGCCCTCTCGGCAGGACCCGTCCGGGGCACCCGTGCGCTCCCGGTGGAGGCGCGGGGCGCCCCTCGAGCTGGCCCGCAGGTCATGAGGCCTCCGCGGCCGGGATCCAGGCAGCCCCGTCAGGTAAGCGCGCCCGGCTCTGCTGCAGGCTGGCAGAGGCGGGCTGGGCAGAGCCGCTGTTTCCCAGGAAACGGCGTGCGGGGCCGGAGGGAACGCGAGTGAAATGTTTTCATTTTGGCATTGACGCGTGGGGATGAGATACGCAGGGAACGGGGTTCTGTGGGGAACGGTCGCAGAGCAGGGCTGAGTGACAGGCGGCTGGGGGTTTTCGGGACTAAATGGGAGCCAGTCCGATTTTTGCAGAAACCCAGAGCGGCGAGAGGGTGTGATTCTGAAAATTTGCACAAGACTGTGGAGTGCTCATCTGGGTATTTCTGAGGAGTGGCAGGAGGAGAACTTACCCGCCAGCCGCGCGCCTGACCCTCTTCCGAGCTGCGAGACCTCGACCCGGTACCGCAGCCGCGTCAGCACCGCGGACAGCGCCCGGCCGGGGCCGCGGAGCGGGCAGGGCAGCGCGCTGGGGTGGGGCCGGCGAGGATCGGCTCTCTCTGCAGAGCAAACGCGGAGTTCGGCTTTTGATCTGATCCTAACCGCTTCCGTGAGTGTGGAAGGAAGAGGCGGAGTAGAACGACCGATACCCCCCAGCTCCTGCGAGTGCGGTTCCTGAGCGGTGCGGCCTCCTGGGTTTCGGAAGATGTATCCAAAGTCGCTCAGCCATCTAGCATCCATTCATGAAGCGCTTAACCTGTGCCAAAACCCTGTGCTAAACGCTCCACGGGGACTGTTTAATTCTTACAGGACAGTGTACTGAGTGTGCTGTAACGAGTGTACTGTTCGTGTACTATTATTATTCCCATTTCGCGGATGAGGAAACTGGAACGAGAGTGGCTGAGAAACTTGCCGCCATCTACACAGCCGGCACATTGGCCACGTTGTCAAACTTCAGCCCACCATAGGGGAGGATGTGCCGGAGAAAGCTTCTCTCCCTGGAGTAGCTCAGAACCTAGGGAGGAGAGATCAGAGTTGTGATCAAGGCTGTGCTCCTGGATGAAATTATTAAGTGTGTCTGAGTTCCTGAAGTTCTAGGCCTGTAAAATCCGGGTCATAATGCTTCCCTAGCAGCATGGGGGAGGCTGGTCAAGAGGTGGAGCTGCCGTGGGAGGGGCTGGCAGGGAAACGGCGGCGACTGAAAGGCAAGGGGACTGGCCCTGCCTGTGGCAGCACCTTGCAAGTGACTGGGGTCCGTCAGGGCTGGGAGAGGAGTTCGGAGAGCTCAGTGTAATGATCCCTTAGGCTTTCACAGGACTTCCTGCCTTACATTTTACCATCTGACAGTCCTGTGAAGGACCCAGGGATTCTGCCCGCTTGGCAAATTGCTGCTTGCCCCGATTTACGCAGGTACCGAGTGGCAGGGGTGGCCCTGGACTCCAGGTCCCCTTGCTGTCTTTTTCCCTCGGGGTTTAGAGTAAGGGATAATTGCAGTAATAAAAGAAAATTCAGACGAATACTATAAATACATGCAGCTGAGAGTTTTAAGGCTGTTTTTGACCTACAAAAACTGCAATCTCAGGTGGATCTATCTAATGAATGTTACTGATCATATTCGATTTTGTTAGATAAAGAAACTAAAATAATTTATAAAGATTCAGAAGATGTTAGGCTTATATATGGTAGTAGCTGAGAAAGTGGAGGGGGAACAAGATGATAGCCATAACTAGAAATAAACCAAACACAAATTATGCATATTATAAAGCCCTAGAAACTTTTTCTGGAGCATTATGCACAATAAGACATATATTTAAGACTTTTTGTGGGAGGAGGGCAAGAATAACCGTGAATATATTTGGAAAGTTTATAGAACCTTGTCTTTTACATAACACAGTCCCTCAAAGCTCTGAGAGGCCAGGTATGGCGACACACACCTGTAATCCTACGTGCTCTAGAGACCGTAAGGTCCAAGCCAGCCTGGGAAACTTACTGAGAATCTGTATCAAAATAAAAAATCTAAAAAAAGATGAGAATGTATCCAGGTGAAAGAGATCTCCAAAGCTGAATATTTTAAACAGAGTCTCCTATTTCCTGGTTGGAGAAAAGAAAACAGTTCACCATGGAAAAAAGTGGACTTGTCCAAAGCATTTTGAAATCCTATACACTTTGGCTGCTCTAGGTACTGTGTTCTTATTTTAAAACCTTAGCAATGCAATGTAGTTCCTTTTATGTGATTCAGAAGTGGGGGGTTTGCCTGGCTCCTTCCTGGTCACACACTCCTCATCCTCTGCTCTTCTACTTCTCAGGGCTCTTTCTATTTTACTTCCCTTCAGTACAATGGCAGCTAACATATCTCCCAGTAGCAGAGGTAACAGATCATCAATATCCAGAAATTAACAGACTCTTTCTCTAATAGAGACAGTAGGTTGATGCAATTTTTGTCCCAAATCGTTTAATTATTTTATTGTGAATAAAATTATGGAAGTTTTGCACATTTTAGCTGTGAGAAGCCATCTTGTTTGACTTCCATGAGTTTAGAAATGTGAAATGAAAAGACAACAGCTGAGTTCTTTTTTCTTAAATCTCTTTTAATCCAGATTCTCAGATCCGTGCTTGAGTACTGTGGAGCCTGAGAGCTGACGTGGCCACAGCCGGGTATTGTTTGAGCAGCAGTGTCCTCTTTGGTTTATTTGTGTTAAGATGATTGTGCATTGTTCACTTTCAAAAGGCCCTGCCATTTTTTTTTTTAGTCCTAGCACCAGCCTTACTTACACATTTCCGTTACTCACTGGGGTCCATGTAGGGAATATAACACGAAACATTAGTAATGATGTTGCACCTTTGTTCCTCCTGTCACTTTCCACTCATTGCCTTCTCAGAGTTGCTAAAGGTAGAAATAAAGCTAATGGATGTAAATAGACATTCTGTAAACTTTCAAATACAGTGTGCTCAAATGAACTGTAATAAATCACGGCAAATATGCAACGCCATTCATGTTATTTCCAAACTGATATCTGATTTCCAGTTCAGTTTTTACAATTGGCACAGTTGCAGACCTCACAGAGTTTTATTTGCTTGTTTTTTTTTCTTCTTCAGTTTTCTATGGAAATAGGATCGAACCCAGGAAGCATCCTATCCCTGGGCTACATCCCTGGTCCTTTTTAATTTTTATTTTAAAACAGTGTCACTAAGTTGCTCTAGCTGACCTCAAACTTGTGATCCTCTTGCCCCAGCTACTGAGAAGCTACAATTACCTGGGTGTTCATCTAGGCCCCAAGCATTGGGTATTTTAATATCTACTCTTTTTGATGCATGATGGGAGACAATCTCAGATTAAGGAAATTAGATTTGGGTTGACCTTCACATCTGTTAAATTCTACCTTGAAAACATCTCTCCAACATGGCTGCTCCTCAGCCTCCCTACTGAAACTCCTCTTAGTCTCCCAGTTCTGACTCCTCTTAGTCTCCCAGGGCCTCTTAGATAACCTCCACGCTTCCCCATCCATCTCCTAGGTATGGCCGGTGATCGTGTCTCCCTTTCGCTTAATCCTTTCCTGGCTCCAGTTTCCATGTAACGAATTTCAACCAGGCTAGGAAGAACTGCAAGCCTACCTTTGTGGACCTCCCACATTGGATGCTCCCACCAGTGCCCCTACTCTGCTTGCCGTGAACCTGCAGCGGCTAGGAAGTGCTGAAGGCCTGGCCTTGTCTCACCTTGACCTTCAAACCTCTAGTTCCCCAAATGTAACAGCTGGAGGAGAAATGACAGCTTAGCAAATCTCCACTCCCCCCGCCCAGAGGGACAGCATGGTCTTAGGGACCCTTTCCCGGTAGCAGCCCTAGTTCCTCCTGCACCTGAGCCTCCTTGCCACGTGCCGTCTTCCACCAGGAACTTACTGCGCAGCGCCCCAGTCACCTCACGTACAGGCAAAGGCCATGGACTTTGGGGTGATCCGCCTGGGCCTGAATTCCAGCTGGGCAGCGCACTGACTGGTGGGGTTTTGACTGGGTAAGCAACTTTCACCACCTGAGATTCATTTTCAATTTTGGTAAAACGGGGGCAGTAATAGTATCCATCTTATGACATTGTCATGAGGATTAAATAAATATGGAGAGTTCAGTATGTTGCTTGGCACATGGTAAGCACAGAATAAATATTGTTCCTAAAGCATACATCTGCCTCCCCTCCAGATTATAAATACCTTGGTGTTTAGTCCTGCAGTTGCTACGCCTTTTTACCTGAACGCCTAGCAGAATAGATAGTCGACATATGTTTGGCGATGTAGTCTGAGTTACTGGATTATATAAGTAACAAATTGATTCATGCTCTTGGAAACAGACAGGGGAATTCCTTGGCTTTCTGAGCATTCATGGACTCTGAAGGCAGCTGAACTGAGAAGAGGGAGCTCTCTCAGTATGTTTTCTCCTCCCCTCTGCAACCGTGGCTAACCCCCAAACATAGCTTTGTCTGGAGTTCCTACAAACAGCTCTGGAAAACTGGGATTTCTAGACTCAATTTCAAGTTCCACCCAGAGTTGGAGTCAGCCATGCACACAGAGAGAGTTAAATAACGTAAAGTCAGCCGCTGGAAAGAAGCGGTGAGCAGGATGCAGTCACTGGGAGCTGGAAGAAACACTGAGAGCCACTCATTAACTTCTGGATCACCACAAGAAGCCATTTCTTCATATTTGGTTTCAGTTTGCCCATCTGTGCAATGGGAGAAATCTTCTTGAAAGAGATTTGTATGGCTCAGTGAAGCAGTGGCATCAATCTGTGGCAAAACACACATATGAGCATTTTATTGGGTTGTAAAACTCTGGTAAATAGGAATGAAGAGAATAAAAAGTGTAGCAAAGAAGGAAGAAGGTCAGACACAGGGGAAAGCGTAAGAGCTGGCCGCGATTCAGGACCAGACCGCAGTGGCTTGGTCTTGAGGAGGGTGCACAAGCTATAGCAAGGAAAGAAGGGTCTCTTCCCTACCCTCCGCATTCCCCTGTTGAACCTCTGCTCCACAGTGTTCACTCCCCGCACTCTGGGCCGAGGGACCCGTCTTCTCCATGGGCTGTTGGAGAAGCCAGGCCAGGCTGATGGAAGCTGAGTGTGGGTCTCTGCCACCCGCAGTAGTGACCAGACCCTCGGGCTTTGGAGAGCTTTGGCTTTTTCTTTTGTTTTTTTTTGGAAACAGGGTCTCGCTTTGTAGTTCAGGCTGGCCCTGAGCTCACTATGTAGCCCAGGCAAGCCGCCGCGAACTCAGCAATCCTCCTGTCTCTGCCTCCCGAGTGCTGGGATTACAGGCGTGAGCCACCACGCCTGGCACTGTGGTATGTGGTATTGATTGCTGTTGGGCGTGAGTCACCACACCCAGCATTCTATGTGGTTACCAGGATCGAACTCAGGACCTTTGCTTGCGAGGCAGGCGCCGGAACCACTGAGCTAAATCTCTGGCCCTGGAGAGCTTTGGCTTTTGTTAAACCCACATGGGAAGAACGCAAGGCAAGTAGCCAACACACAGAGGGGGAAGTAGACGAGGTTATGCAAGTCAGGGATGCTGCGTACATTTGTGTATTCATAAGGCTGCTGTCAACCTGCTGGGTACACTGAAGCCTTTTAACATCAATGCTCTTGAAATGAAAGGGGAAGCGGAATGTGGCATGCCTACTGCTAATATTAGCCTGACATGCTTTCTCTGCAAGAGCGAGGTCAGGGCCTGACTCTGTCCCCTGCGCCTGTGCTGTCATTGTTTTAGTATATGTGCTGCCGAAGCGAGCCCTGTGCTGTCACTGTTGAAGAGATTTCAGTTGAGAGGCCCAGTGAGCAAATGGTGACAGAAAACCTGTGAAATCTGGGCGTGCAAGGCTACTCCTGTGGGTATGGCTGGCATTCCTGGGCACAGAGAAGAGCTAGGATGCCCTGTACTCCCTCCTTAGATGCTGGGGGATGATTGCGGACAGGTTAGGGCCAAGGACACTGATTTAGGCAAAAGCTAGAATCATTCTCCTAGAGATACCAACTTCTTTCTCTGCCTTCACTTCCTCTCACCCTCCGCTCTGAGGCAGTGAGAGACATGTAATGTGCACCCCCCATGCAGCATAAGAGGGAATCAAATTTTGTCCTTCCTTCCACATTCCTTCTCCTTTTCTCTTCCTCCTTCCCTCCCATCATTTTCCTTATTTTGCTTTCCAATTATTAAGGAAGAAAAGATCTATTTTTGTAGGTTGGAGTTCCTTGGAGGAACCAACTCAGATGACTAAAAAGATCAATTCTCTGTTGGAGAAGTTGCAAAGCAGTAAACCTTACAGGGACTCCACGTAGGTCTTTCCTAGGTTTTGCCTGTGAATAGTGCTGCATTCATCTTCTGTTAATTAGTAAGCTGTTGGTGTGAACCCCCCCCCCCATATACTGTGAGTGGTTTCAAACAAGAACTGTTTGTTTCTTTCCATTCCTGCAATTCAGGGCTGGTCCTGGGTGTTTGTGCTGCTGGCCTCACCTGGCTCACTCAGCTGAGGGCCTCTAGGGGCTGCTGAGAGCTGGACCCTCTGAGACTGCCTGGCAGGAGCTGAGCTTGGGGACGCCCAGGCACTGGAGCTGAATGGCAGAGTAGTAAACTGGAAGGTAATGGTCTTCCAAAGCTTTGCCCCAGGAGTCACATAGTTTCCTTTGCTTAATTATACTGATCAATGCAAGTCACAGGACCAACTTGGCACATACGTACCCTGGTGTGGGTGGACATTGTGGCCATGTTTTATAATTGACCACAGGTACAAACCTGAGAGTGAAATTACTGGGCCTTTGGTTCTGCTTAGGTCCAAGTCATACTTCTGGGAGGTTCCTGCTGCCTCCCTACTTTGTATCTTTCATACTGCCATCCTGTCTAATTCTAGCCATTCCACTGAGAATGTATTGGCATCTTGTACCTCGATTTAATTGTCCATGAGTAGTAATGAGGCTGAGTACCTTTTTATGTGCCTGTTGGTCATTTGTGTGTCCTTTTTCGAAGGAAGTGATTTTAGGTGTTCTTTATATAGTCTGGATATGAGTCACTGTAATTTTACTCAATCTCCCATTGGATCTTGAGTGATTTTCCTCTTAATTACAAAGGAAGTAACATTTACACTGAAGTTTGAAGGATGATGAATAATTAAAGAAGAGCAAGAAGACCTTATAATTAGAAACGTGAGCAATTCCAAGAGAGGGAAAAGCAGTGCCTCTGAGAAAAAAATAAGAAAAAATGAGGTGAGTAGAGAGTGAGTTCTGGAGACACAGGAGATGACATCAGAGAGATGAGGCCAGAGATGAAGGTTGGGCTGGAATGAAGCACTTTGCCAATGGACATTGTCTTTAGTTAGCTGAGCTCCTGCTTCAGATCTCCAGAGCTCAGAGGTGGGGGAGCTTATGGATGTGTATTTGAACTCAACACTCCGAGCTAGGAACAATGAGAAATGAGAGAAGCATTTTGCACTACTGCATGAAATGTTCACAATGGTCCAGTAAGGTAAGCAACTACCTCCAACACACACACACACACACACACACACACACACACACACACGCTCAGATGAGGTCTCAGGTGCTGGTTGACTGAGTGAGGTAACATAGCTTGGGAACAGGCTGGGCTGTGACTGTACCAGGCCCTGCAGGCCCCTGCCTGACAGATAGGTGAGAGGATGCATAACCTTTCCCCCTTCTTTCCTTGTTAGGTCTAATTGCCTCTCCGGCTCAGAGAGTCTGCTACCGTTGACATAATGGATGACGATACTGAATTGAGGACTGATGGAAACTCCCTGCTAAAGGCTGTGTGGCTGGGGCGGCTACGGCTGACCAGGCTGCTGCTAGAAGGTGGTGCTTACATCAACGAGAGCAATGATAAAGGTGAAACTGCGCTCATGGTGGCATGCATCACGAGACACGTGGACCAGCAGAGCATCAGCAAGTCCAAGATGGTGAAGTACCTGCTGGACAACAGGGCGGATCCCAACATCCAGGATAAGTCTGGCAAGACTGCGCTCATCCACGCCTGCATCAGGAAAGCTGGGGGAGAAGTGGTCTCCCTGTTGCTGGAGAATGGAGCAGACCCTAGCCTCGAGGATCGCACTGGGGCCTCGGCTCTGGTTTATGCAATAAATGCAGATGATAAGGATGCACTGAAATACCTCCTTGATGCCTGCAAAGCCAAAGGGAAGGAGGTGATTATCATAACAACGGATAAATCATCTTCAGGCACCAAAACCACAAAACAGTATCTCAACATCCCTCCTTCATCCAAAGTGGACGAGAGACAGTCACCTCCCCTGTGCGCCTCCCCTTCTGGCATTGAGCTGAAGGCGCCACCCAGTGAGAAGGAGGATGACTTCTTCAGCCTGCAGACGGGACACTCAAGTGGTGGTAACACTGTGAAGGTCCTTACTGAGTCTGGGTCACCCACCAGGAAAGTCAGCAGCTTCAGAAGAGCCCGTTTGCCCCGACTGAAGAGGCTGCAGTCTGAGCCCTGGGGCCTGATCGCGCCCTCTGTTCTGGCTGCCTCCATGCATCAGGATGAAACCCAGGGAGCCAGCACAGACGGCGAGGTCCTAAGGAACCTCAGTGAGGTGTCCTTTCCTAAGAGGGGTTCGCTGTCCAGAACCAACAGCATCGATGGCAAAGACCCTGCCCTCTTCCCTACTGTCACGGAGCAGATTCTAAAGATGGCAGCATCCTCCGCACCAGCCTCTTGGAAAGGCCCTGCTGCTCACCCTCGCCTGGCCCGGAGAGGTACCCTCCCTGTTGACCAAGAAAGGGGCACTATGAATGTATCAGGACCCTCCTCTCTTAAAGAGTCAACATCCCTCAAATGGCTAGAAAATGATCTCTATAACTTAGACTTACAGCTAGGGCCAGACCCAGCCAACCCCACTCCTCTTGAGTCAGGCAAAGTCCCCTCAGATAGAAAGAAGCTCAATGGCTCCCCCATGGCTCTCTTCCAGGGCTCTCGGGAGACTCCGGAGGCCATGCCTGGTACTCCCCCCAGCTCAGTGCGCTGCCCGACACACCTTCTAGAAAGACGAGGTTCCGGAACTCTGCTCCTAGACCGTATTGCTCACACTAGGCCTGGCTTCCTTCCACCATTAAATGTGAATCTGAACCCACCTATCCCAGATATCAGAGCTGGTGGCAAACCTTCTTCCCCACTCACTAGTGGCTTAAAAGCTATGGCTCCCATTGCCCCGAGCTCACCAAAGAGAGTGGACTTGAGAAGTACGAAGAAGCTGCTCCGAAGACATTCCATGCAAGTGGAGCAGATGAAGCAGCTGTCTGGCTTTGAAGAAATCATGACCTAATGCCTTTTGGAATAGCTTTTCCCCCAGGTCCATATAGTTCATGGAAGGGACCAAAAATCCAGACCTACACAGCCATGCAGTGTCTCTACATCCTGATTATTCCCTAAGGTTGCCACATCTGAGGACAAGGAGACGGGGTGCTGCCTTGCTTCTAAATAAACAGGGATTATTTCAGAGAATTTACTGCTGAAATAATCCCTGAGATTTTATAGGCTGATCTGAAAAGAGCTCAGGAAAATTGTTTTAAAGATAAAGTTCCAAGCAAAAAGTTCTCTGAAAGAAGAAAGACTTTTTTGCAGTTTGGAAGTCACACAGTAAGCACAAAGACTGGAGCTGTGGATACCAGTTACATTCTGTAAGACAAACAGAAAACACACATTTAGCCCATACAGTATCACTGGTTATCTATAAAGTGCCTAAAAAGAAAATAAGGCTTTGACATTCTTCGGAATGTGCAAAACCTCAAAACCAACCCCTAAGCTACTACAACCGGTTTCACCTGATGGGGTAGAAGCAGGACTCTCCCAGCAGAGAGGGCTGGTTCGTGGGCCTCATGTTATGTTGTGGGCATTGCCAGGCATGGCAGAGCTCCTTCAGCTCTCCAGAAACGGGCTTTGCTGGGTGTGCACAAAAATCTCACACATCCCTCCACATTCCCCATCCTGACCTGTCACTCACTGGAGCTGCAGGAAGGAGCTCTGACCGGGAAGGAAGCTTCCTCCAATCCCTGGGCCTAACACAGGCCATGGGTGGAAATCTTGTGGAAAAGAAAGTTAACTAACATGGACTTGAACACGATGTAATCCATAAAACAAAAACACTTCCCAATTATTCTTGAGAGAACCTGTGGAGATCCCCCTGCATGATATTAGGGGATGCAAACTGTTATTTCCCTTCCAGTGATCTGGGTAATTCAAGAAACAATTGGTTTCTTCATTGCCCGAGTTATCTGGGTGATGGGAGATTTATAGAAACAATCTGAACAACTCTTTTAAGCACTTTGAAGAAACCCAAAGGAAGGGGATATTTAGCACGTTTGTGGCCACACTGTAGATGAAAATATTCTTGTTTCCTTCCCATCTATTTCTCCTCTCATGCAGCCAAGGTATACTTGTTCCATGGTTGAAAAGTTCAGCTGTCTCTAGAGATGGAACCGTGTAGACGGAAGAGCAATTCTTTCAGTCTGACAGGTTTGGGTTTGCATCTGGGTCTCATCATTTACTACAGTGCAACCCTGAGAAAGCAGCTCCCCATCTCGAGCCTCTGTTTCCTCATCTGTAAAATGGGATCAGTAATGTTTGCTTTGCAAGGATGTGGTGAGAGTGAGGAGACATGGGGTACGGAAGTGCTTCTGTGCCTGACACATGTCGACATCACAAGATGAAAGGTGACTAATTTAAATTTACTTTTTTTTTTTTTTTGAGACAGGGTCTCGCTTTGTAGTTCAGGGTGGCCCTGAGCTCACTATGTAACCCAGGCCAGCCTCAGACTCAGCAATCCTCCTGTCTCTGCCTCCCGAGTGCTGGGGTTACAGGCATGATCCACCATGCCTGGCTCTGTGGTAGGTGGTATTGATTGTTGGTGGGCGTGAGTCACCACGCCCAGCATTGTATGTGGTTACCGGGGATCGAATTCAGGACCTTGCGTTTGCAAGGCAGGCATCAGAACCACTGAGCTAAATTTCCAGCTCCTTAAATTTACTTTTTTCTTTTCTCTTCTTTTCTTTTTTTGAGACAGGGTCTCGCTTTGTAGTTCAGGCTGACCCTGAGCTCACTATGTAGCCCAGGCAAGCCTCAAATTCAGCAATCCCCCTGTCTCTGCCTCCCAAGTGCTGGGATTACAGGCATGAGCCACCATGCCTGGCTCTGTGGTATATGGTATTGATTGTTGGTGGGTACGAGTCACCACACCCAGCATTATATGTGGTTACCGGGATCGAACTCAGGACCTTGCGCTTGCGAGGCAGGCACCAGAACCACTGAGCTAAATCTCTGGCCCCTTAAATTTACTTTTTGAAACTTATGAAATCTCAAAATCTTAATTCTTAAATGATACGACAGTGGAGTAAAGTCGAACTGAAAGATGCATGCCTCCTCAAGATTCCCACGAGACCTATAAACCCTGATTCCTAAACTCAGTTGTAAAGTGAAACATTCTGCCACATAAGCTCTGCATATCATGTTAATTCTATAAAGATATTTCCTAGAAATAAACCTAACTAATCCCATGAAAAGGTTAATGATGGCTATAAAGAGCTTATTTTTGTGGTTCCATGAGAACAAGCTCTTCACCTCACTGACAGTTGAGGTCAGTGATGTATGCTGGGTGAGCATTTCTGTCGCCTGTATCAAAGGATATTTGGCAGCTCACGAGATGGCAGCAGCACTTTGCTCCTCAGTGTGGTGACAATCAACATTCCCGAGACCTGATCGGGTGTCTCCGGAGGGCAGCATTACCTTGGCAGTTCACTGTGCTTTTCCCAAACGACTGTGGAAGCAGTGGAAATGTGCCAAAACCACAGAGCCAGCTGGACATGTCGCCTTCAGGACTCTGGGCAAGCAGATGCAACACAGGCACCAAGGGTTTCTGCACCTTGTGGGTCAGACAGAAAATGAGAAGAAAGGCACAGAGGTGGTGAAAATGCATAGCTTGAGTATGTGGCTTAGTGTGGACATCTATATGGTTTTCAGAACCACTTGGTTGTTAACCAGATCTTACCGAGTAGACCCAATTATAGATAAAGAAATAGCTTTCATCATTACAGAATTGTACAACCATTGCTTTCAGTAGCTCATTGTACACACCACACACACACACACACACGCAGCACATTTTAGGTACTTTTCCAGCTACTATCAGTGCCAATTAAAATTGCCCTGTATGGGAATAGCAAGACCCAGCACAGGAGCATTTTGTGTAGGAGCCAAGACTTGAAAGGTGGATTCATCTGCAGTGGAGCTTGATGTGTTCGTAGTGATTAACTCAAGCAAAACACCAGGCATGGGGAACTGCTCCATCAGGATGGCCAGTTCATCAAACAGAAGCAAAGTCAAAGTCAAGAGCTCTCCCACCACCCCTGCCTGCATCTCAGCATGACCTTCCCATAGACCCTTCTTTGGCAGGTGCTGGGACAGCCCCTTCTCTACTCACCTCTTGGGGATGCATTAGCTGAATTAGACTTGGTCTACACTAGTACAATGACCAAATTACCTTGTCATGGTTTATGCATAAATAAGCGATTTTGTCCACATCAATGAATATCACAAGAATGCTTTTCAAAAGCGTATTTTAGATTCAAATATGCTTTCTAGATCAGAAGTTAGCTTTTGGTTTTGGAATCCTAGTGTCACAGTATAAGTTAGCTGCAAACTATAGTTTTGCTGATCTATCCACTTATGACTCTCTAGACTGTTTATTACAATATAATCCACAATGTGACCCTGATGTTTCAAGTCTGGTATTTTAGTTTAATTCTAGACATCCCAAAGCCTTTATAGAACCCCCTAAACCTTGTAGCCTCTCTTCAAACTTCATGCAGTGGCCAGCTGGGGCACACACCAGGCCTTGGACCTCCTCCCTGTGTGTTGGTGCTTTGGCTGCCCGTGTCCTGTGCTGCTGAGCAGCCCTCTGCAATGCCCCATCCCAGTCTTACGCCGAAGATGTGCTCAAAGATGTGTCAGAGTCCGTGTCATGAAACTAATACATCAATAAAAGGTCTACTGCAAACCTTCAGCAGTACTTCTCATTTACTTCACTGGAATTGCAAGGATAAAAGTTACCTTTTCTTTAAGGTGGCATCGATATGACTGCTTAGTGATGTGAACCTTGGCAATGTTCAATATTTTATAATTAATTTAAAAAATCAGTGTTAAGCTATACAAATGTCACGGCTCCTCTGCTGGCAAATAGCACAGTGAATATGAAGGAGCGAACATTTCTACCACTCTGCTGGGGTCCCTGGGCTGCACCCAGCAACAGACAAACTACAGCCTTCAAGCAGGCCTGTAAGGCCCCTCTGTGTGCTGACCAGTGTGGACGTGGGTTGACCCCTCTCCTCTTACTTGAGGACAGAGCAGCAAGAACAAGAACAGGCTGGAAGGTCTCCCTGCTGTCTTAAACACTAGTGTTGTGTAGTTCTAGTATCCTTTGAGCACACTACCCTTAAGTTTTCCTCTAGACTACTGAAATTAATTTGGGTAATGGAAGAAAAAAAGAGCAATTTTAGAATGTCTTTCCCCACCTCTACCATCAGAAAAGGGGGGCCAGTTTTGTTTCTCAGCCCTTTGAAGAGGAGAAGATGGTGAGGTGGGTGCAAGAGGGATGCAGTAAGGCCACATCAGCTAGTTCTGGAGCAGGGGGTGCATCCTTAGGGGTAATACAAGGTTTAGAAGTCTGGGATCCCTTGACAAAACTTGTCTCTTTTCAGAGCAGTCATAGAAAGAACTGGCTACATGGTCATGTGTCCTGGGAGGCTAGGCCTGGCCATGGTGGGGCGGAGAGCATAAACCACAAAGATCCTGTGAGTTTGACAACACATAAGCATGGTTTTCAGACAGTGTGAAGATCCAGGGATCCTGAGCACTGTGACTATGCAGATCTCACAGAGTGCAGGAGGGCGAGTGCCACAAGGATCCAGGTGAACTTTGTTAAAAGGGGATCAGGACCAGTTTTAGTGGGTTTAGAAAAGCAATATGGCATTGCATAATCCAAGACTAATGTAGAGAAATGTATAGTACTCCATGCCCTCCCCCAAAAGAGATGTCCATGTAGAAAGTGCAATATCTTAGTCTCAGTTCCATCTGCCTGGAGAAGGATATTAGAAGGACTGGATCTCAGGAGGTAAGTGCTTTAGGACCATCATGACATCCCATTGAGTCAACGCAGCAAGAAGAGTCTGAGGATTCTCACAGGGGCTCCTGGGTGGAAGGTGATCTTGCAGTCCAATTCCAGCAGGAAGGGTGTGAAAGGGTGGTTTGAAATCATGAAATTCAAACCTAATGGCACTGATTGGAGAGAAGAGTAACCTCATGAGCAAGTCTGGAGGAACTAAAGGACAAAAGAAAGAAAAATGAAGGGTCTGAAGAGCCAAGAATCTGCCAATGGGAACGAACTCAAGTGAAAAGCTTGGCGAGGATGTCTTGAACCTGTCCTCTGGGTTTGTGGCCTCCATTAAGCACTTCTGATTTAGGGCAGAGAGGAAGAGGCAAGGGTCTAAAGTAGCTTTTTAGTTATCCCATTGAAATTTATTAAGCATTTAATCCATTCTTTGCTGGTAGCTAGCTGGTTGCCCACTCTGCTCAGTTTCTTTTTTTCTCTTCCCCTTCTAATCCTGACTTCTGTGGGTAGAGCTGCCCCGTATCCTTGCAGACCCTTGGGAAGTCCCGACTGGTCTGCACTGATCATGGTAATCGCATTCTTCTCACACGGATTGGTTAAGGGACCCAGTAGTAGCCAGTAAAAAGATTCATGGCATTCTCCCTATGGTGGCTTAGATTCAGACATGAGTCCTTTTTTTTCCTTCACAATTCTTTATTTTTCTATTTGATTCTTTATTGGTACATTATATATACACATCACGATTATGCTCAACATTAAGAACTTGTATTAGCATATGGCGGGACTTCTCATTTTTCCCCTTTCCTTACCCTCCCTACAACCCTACCTCCACCCCTACCTGCACAAGCTCTGTTTCCCCCCCCCCTTTTTTTTTTTTGAGACAGGGTCTCAGGCTGGCCCTGAGCTCACTATGTACCCCAGGGCAAGCCTCAAACTCAGCAATCCTCTTGCCTCTGCCTCCCAAGTGCTGGGATTACAGGCATGAGCCACCACGCCTGGCCTTAGTTTCCTTTTTTTTAACCATCGAATTTTTTCTTTCCCCTCATTACTTACCCCTAAACCCCATTTCCCTTTGAATATTTACTACTTCACAACATCTATCATGCATTCTAGAACTCATTTATGTTCTCAGTTTCTCATACCAGAGAAAAGATACGACACTTGCACGTAAATAAAGATAAGGTCAAATTTTGATTTCATAGCATATGACTGAAAATATGAATGAAATGCGAGAATTTTGACTGTAATTTTTTTTTTTTGAGACAGGGTCTCACTCTGTAGTTCAGGCTGGCCAAGAATCCTCTGTGAATCTCCTGCCTCTGCCTCCTATGTGCTGTGATTACAGGCATGAGTGAGCACATCCACGTTGATTATAAT
Source organism: Thryonomys swinderianus (assembly GCA_004025085.1). Taxonomy (NCBI): domain Eukaryota; kingdom Metazoa; phylum Chordata; class Mammalia; order Rodentia; family Thryonomyidae; genus Thryonomys; species Thryonomys swinderianus. The sequence goes on along the minus strand of PVIC010034671.1, from coordinate 2,975 downwards.
CTCTGCATTCATACTTATACAGGAAATTGATGTATAGTTGTCCTTTTTATATACTTGAGATATTTATAGAGTCTGGGTCTCAAGTAACCTGAAAGGCCCATGTGTTGAACATTTTGTCCCAGCACACAACACTGTTGGGAGGTAGTGGGGCAGAGAGGGAAGAACTTGAGTTGCTGGGAACTTGTCCCTGAAGAGGACACTGGGACTCTGTCCATTTCTCTGCTTCTTGGCTGCCATGAGGTAAACAGTTTTGCACCACCACATGGCCCCCACCTGGATGCTGAGTCTCATTACAGGCCCGGGAGCAATGAAGCCAGACAGCCATGGGTTTACAACTTTTTTTTTTTTTTTTTTTTTTTTTTTTGAGACAGGGTCTCGCTTTGCAGTTCAGGCTGGCCCTGAGCTCACTATGTAGCCCAGGCAAGCCTCAAACTCAGCAATCCTCCTGTCTCTGCCTCCCGAGTGCTGGGATTACAGGCGTGAGCCACCGCACCCAGCAGGTTAACACTCTTTAAATCACCACCTAAAAGAAATCTTTCTTCTTTTTGAGTCAATTGTCTCAGGTATTTTGTCATAGTAAAGTAATGCTACTGACAGTCTGGCTTTGGCGTAAAGTTCAGCTGAGTCTTCTAGAATAATCTGGAGTATGTTCTCTCATTTTACATTTTCTAAAAAAGTCTAAGTTTGGGTAGAAATATTCCTTGATTGGGTACTCACAGGTTTTTCTTCTATGTGACTCTTGCTGGTAAAGCTGTCAGGATTACATGTGTGTCCACGTGCTACATGTGAAAGAAGTACACCTCTGTCTTCGCCTACCAGTGAGAAACGCTGCAGAAGCATTCATGACTTGCCCAAGACCACACTGATGCACCTGTTCATTAGTCATTCTTTAGCCAGGAGATAATGGAGGTTTTCGTCACCACCCAAAACTTCTTCACACTGTTTGTAATCTTTCTCTCCGGTTTCCAGCAACTACTGATTTGGTTCCTGTCACTACATGTTAATTTGCATCCCTGGAGTATTACATAAGTGGAGTTAGGCAGTAGGCATGCTTTTGTGTCTGGCTCTTTTACTCTGCACAATTAGCTAGATCCACCCAAGTGATTTCTTGTACTAGCATTTCATGCCTTTTCATTTCTGAATGCATTCCATTGTGTGGAAATGTCACAATCTGTTTATCCATGCATCCTTAGAAGGACACATGGGTCTTTTCCAGTTTGGGGCTATTATAAGCAAAGCTGCTACAAATTTTTATGTGTATGTTTTTGTATAGACATGCACTTTCTTTTCTCTTTGGTAAATACTTAGGAGTGGGATGACTAAATCATAGGTGTGTGTATAAAATTTTAGACACTATGCAACTGTCACCCAATGTTCTACAAGAGTCAGTGTTGCTTCTTATGTCCGCCAATACTTGTAAGGTCAGTCATTTTATCTACTTTTCTGTGGTTTTAATTTGGATTGCTCTAGTGACTAACAGTGTTGAATATCATTGCACATGCTTTTTAACAACTATGTCATCTTTGGGGACATGTCTGTTCATATTCTAACTTATTTAAAACAATGATTTTTATTGTTGATTTTTGAGAGTTCTTTATGTATTGTGGATATACCTTTTCTCATTATATGCATTTCAAGGACTTTATCCCAGGTTGGGGCTTGTCTTTCATCCTTTTAATAGAGTCTTTTAAAGAGCAATTTTGAAAAAAAAATGTAAGGTCTAATTCATTAGTTTGTTCTTTTATTATAGATTGTCATTTTGGTCTATTATCTGTGAGGATTTCTTTTCTAAACCAGGATAATAAAGATTTTGTCCTAGATTTCCTTATAGAAGTTTTATAGATTAGAATTTACATTTAGATCTCTGAACCATTTGAGTTAATTTTTTAAAAAAAATTGAATTCTTTATTGGTACATTTTATATACAGCTCACAATCACACTCAACATTGGGGAATTTGTATTAGTCTATGACATGAGTTAATTCTCATTTTTTTTTTTGAGACAGGGTCTCGCTTTGCAGTTCAGGCTGGCCCTGAGCTCACTATGGAGCCCAGGCAAGCCTCGAACTCAGCAATCCTCCTGTCTCTGCCTCCCGAGTGCTGGGATTACAGGTGTGAGCCACCACGCCCGGAAAGTTAATTCTCATTTTTACCCATATCCCTACCCACCCCCACAGCTCCCCACCCCCAATATACATGTGCTTTCTTTTTCTTTTCAACTCATATTTATCCTTTCCCATTATGAGTTAATTTTTCTATATGTTGTAAGATATGGGCCACATGGTTTAGATGTCTTTGGAATTGGTTTGTTCAAGGAGCTTGAAAGTTTGAGATGTCAGCTAGAGAAGTCTTAGAATTCAGTAAGCAGAGCCTCCTGGGTGATTCTATTGGAGCTCAGAAGACCATAATACTGGCAGTGAGGCAGACAGTAAAGGCCAAGCTCACGGCTTTTCAGCTGGGACCAGGAACTCCATTGGCAGTTGGACTAGAGGCCCAAGAAGAAAAGTTGTCTACATTTTGTCCATAATCTGAGCCTTTGTAAGAGATTAAGACTAAAGGTTTTTTTTTGTATTCAAACATGTCACCAACGTGAAAAGTTGGAGGGAAACTGTCTCAAAGGACCTCCTGGTCCTGACTTCTGAAGTGCAGGTCGTCAGTCTGCATCCCAAGAGTTGTAACCACAAAATTGCTGAGTTTGATCCTAGGATTGCCTTAACAGGTCTTCAGTAAGCCTTCTTTCTTGTCTCTATGTTTTGGGAAAATTCCATAACTTTCTAACTATTCTTGGGTAATGAACAAAATGCAGTGAGTTCCATTTCAATTTAAAAGTCTGAAACTCCACGGAATCAGTGGAAGAATGGAGCTGTACTCAGAGACGCACAGGAATAGAGAAAGGAGGGAAACCAGGTTCATTAACAAAAGCAGACTAGAGCACCATTTGCTGAGGGTGGCAGCGACACTGACTCTTCCAGCCA
>PVIC010034670.1:0-19470 GCA_004025085.1 Thryonomys swinderianus | reverse complement strand
CCTGGGCACCATAGTGAGCTCAGGGCCAGCCTGAACTACAAAGCGAGACCCTGTCTCCAAAAAAGCAAAAAAAAAAAAAAAAAAAAAAGTAAACTATTCTGGAGCTACCTCAGAGATCAGCTGAGTGAGATTGTCCAGGGTGTGGAGAATACAAAGAAATGAGAAAATATGAGGTAATTCTGACTTTACCGGCTTGGGATGAGGCAAGCCATCCACCAAGCTTGGAAAGGTAACAAAAGGTGAGGAAGTAACAAGAAGAAAAATAAAAAGAATTAAGTTTGACTTAAACTACGCCGAATGCTCTGAGGAGCAATGGATTGTGCAGTAGCCTACTGAAGAGCTCGACCTGAGATTCAGGAGAGAAGTCTCAGCCACGTCACAAATAAAACTCAGTGGAGACAGAAAACGCAAACCCAATACCCAGTGAGATTAAAATTCAGGAGGGAGGGCTGTTGTTCCACCCCATTCATTTTAAAAAGAAGTTTCTGAGTACGTAATGGTCCTATTTTATTCCCTCTTTCCAAATTCCTTTCTTTTTTCTATTTCCTTCTTAATGGCACCTTGACTCTTTCGTTTTGCTGCAGTGTAGAAGGCTAGCATGAACTCACCTCTGAGAATCAATACTTCTACACCCTCCTCAGTGCACTGAGATGTCCATGAAGCAGATCTGGAGAGCAGAACAAGCTCACCATGGGGCCCTCCATACTCCTAATGCTTACTGAGTCTTACACCTTCTGAGTTAACTACCAACCCAGGGAAACACTCCTGGCGGGGTATCGTGAGCTCCCATTAGATATCTGCCATCTGAATATCAAATTCAAATGTTGAGAGTAAAGTCAACACTGACCTCTTGATATCATTTTTGAAAATTAAGCAATAAGAATTTCACAAAAGCTGAAGTAAATGTATTACTCTTATTTCTTTCCTTATTAAAGATCTGTCCATTTCTGATTACACTGTCTCACAGGAAAGAAAATAGCCCTGTAGAAAATATGAGCAATTGTTAATATGGAGATAAAATTACCCTCTAGTTAAAAATATGTATTAACCTTTATTGCAGTGTAATTTGCTGCATTTATTTAAATATAGTGCGTTAGCATTTTAAGACTCAACTTTGTAGTTGACCTTTGCTAGGTTCCTCATAAGTATGAATAGGGAAACTTATTGACAAATCAAGAATTTGCACATAATACAATATGCACTCAACAACCAACTCTGTATAGATGATTTTTCAAAAGCAACTCTTTAGGACCTACTTTGTGCTAAATGCTGCTAGATAAAGAAGAAGAAGCTAGTTGCTACCTTCAGAAAGCACATGGTCCAGGGACCACAGGTACCTCGTAAACTAGGAGCAGCGATATACTGTGGTGAGTAACAGAGATGATATTATGGCTCTTTAAAACCACCCTTAATTAGATGAGCTAATTCATGTGAAAAGCTTGACTCCATTCCAGTCACTGGAATACTGCAAGCACTCATCCTTTGCATCCTTGGGTAGACCAAAGCAATAACCCTTTTAGAGATGGTTGAAAGAAATATACTAAGAAACTTGAAAAAACCATGTCCCAAAGCTAGGAAACAGAAAAGATGAGATTGGCACTGAAGTTGGTATGACCTCAAACTGGGTGATCTTGCCAGTTTGTTCCCCAATGTCTGGAAGTTTGTCAAAGAGAGAAGAAAAGAGGAGAGGGAAGGGGCTGGGAGGGGAGGGTGAGGCCCTGTTCTGACATTGGAGAAAGAGTAAAGAAGGTTTGGGGCCAGAGATTTAGCTCAGTGGTTCTGGCGCCTGCCTCGCAAGCGCAAGGTCCTGAGTTTGATCCTGGTAACCACATACAATGCTGGACATGGTGACTCACGCCCACCAGCCATCAATATCACATACCACAGTGCAGGGGGTGGTGGCTCACGCCTGTCATCCCAGCACTCGGGAGGCAGAGACAGGAGGATTGCTGAGTTCGCGGCGGCTTGCCTGGGCACCATAGTGAGCTCAGGGCTAGCCTGAACTACCAAGCGAGACCCTGTCTCAAAAAAAGAGTAAAGAAGGTTTTCATCATGATACATGAGCTGGGGCCTGATTAAAAAAAAAAGTCATTTAGAAGCAAAATACAGCTGAAGTAAAATGCAAACTAAAAGAAAGTATTTGCAGACTACTCAAGGCTAAAAACACCTGGCATGTTTGGGGTGACACCTGTCCATCCAGTGTGAGTGGTGAGAAGGACTTTGAAAGATGTCAAAACAAGGTGGAAATGGCAATGTATGTAATGCTAGAAGTGTTGCCTAAAAAGAGGATCTGAAGGGTCTTAAACACCCCGGTAATTAATTTAATGCTCTCAGTAACAAATGTGTTGTTCTGAGAAGCAAAGGAATGTGATTACAGAAAGACACTGGAGATAGAAATTTGGGAAATGTGGGGAGGGGCACTGGGATGCCCAGACTAAAAAGTGTTATTAGGAGGCTATTTTTATGAGGAAGCTAGCTGTGAAAAGCAGGAACCCAAATGAGGAAAATGGCAGAGACATGGAGGAAGAGGAAGGGAATCTCAGTTAGTTTTGACACACTGTCAGCTGGACTGATTGATGAGTCCTTGGGGTGTGAGAAAGAAACATCAACGACAGCAAGTTTCACTAGAGATGGGGCAAAGGAATTTTATTAAGAGGACAGGAATGCAGAGGAGAAATGGAATGTTATTGAGTGGGCACTGACATGCCTGTGGGGCCACGCAGGTGAAGGCAGCACAGATGTGAGGTGTGGCTGGATGGAGAGATTTGTGAAAATCAGTACAGTTGAGTATGAGGCAACAGTCAGACGGTGAGAACAGACAGCCAAGAAGCCATCCTTCGGTAAACAGTGTCTCAGACTCAGAAAGGGAGAGGGATCTGGGAGGAGCTATAAACCATGCTCCAAAGATAAGAGGAGTGCTGGGGATTTAGCTCAGTGGTTCTGGCATCGGCCTAGCAAGCGCAAGATCCCAAGTTCGATTCCCGGTAACCACACACCACAATGTCGGGGGGCTCACGCCTATAAACCCAACACTCAGGAGGCAGAGAGAGGAGGATTTCTGTGAGTTCAAGACTGGCATGGGCTACATAGTAAGTTTGGGGTCAGCCTGAACTACAAAGTGAGGCCCTGTCTCAAAACAACTTAAAAAAAAAAGATAAGAGGACGGTGCCGCAGAAGCCACAGGCTGCTTTGTTGTGTGAAGTGTCACATAGAAGCCCCAAAGACAGCAGCTGAGAGCCCATTGGACATGGCAAGCGGGGAAAGCCAGGAGCCCCTGGGAAGCTGTCCTCTGCAGGGAACCAGCGTCGGAATCCTAGAGAAGGTGAAGGAGACTAAAGCAGTGAGTATTGACTCGATGTCCTAATGTGAGTACAAAGAAGAGGAACAATATTGAGAAACAGGTAGGCTCGAGATCAAGAAGCTGCAACAGGCCAATGTGAACATTCATGTGCTGTAAGTTTATTGGTACATTTCAGGTACACGTTAGGATCACATTCATATTTGGGTGTTTGTACCTCTTACATGACTATATCTGGGTTCTTGTTTTCTTTCCCATTCCCCTACCTTCCCTTTCTCTCCCCCACCTTACAATATTTATAAAATTTGTTTCCACCGGGCGTGGTGGCTCACGCCTGTCATCCCAGCACTCGGGAAGCAGAGACAGGAGGATTGCTGAGTTCGAGGCTTGCCTGGGCTACATAGTGAGCTCAGGGCCAGCCTGAACTACAAAGCAAGACCCTGTCTCAAAAAAAAAAAAATTTGTTTCCATTTTTTTTCCCTTTTTGCATATTTTTCTTCCCTTCTTTCCAGTCCCCAAACACCCACCCTAACTCCTCTACACTTTTGAACCTTTACTCCTATTTACCATATCTCATATACATTTTTTTTTTGAGACAGGGTCTCACTTTGTAGTTCAGGCTGACCCTGAGCTCACTACGTAGCCCAGGCAAGCCTCGAACTCAGCAATCCTCCTGCCTCAGCCTCCCGAGTGCTGGGATGACAGGCGTGAGCTGCCACTCCCGGCTCATATACATTTTTGGTCCTCATTTACTCTTGCGGGTTCTCACACCTGAGAAACTCTTTGCTATTTATGCATGTGTGGTCTTATTCATTTCACTTAAGAGTATGGTCTCGATGTACATCCCTGTAGCTATAAATGTTTCTAATTTATCATTCTTTATGGCTGAGTAGAACTCTATTTTTATGTTTTAAAATAATCTTCTCTATCCAGTCACCAGCTGAAGGGTATTTGGGTTGTTTCCAAGATTTAGCAATTACAAACTGTGCTGCTATAAGCATGGGTGCACATATATTGCTGGGGTATGATGCTTGTAATTTATAGATGCAAAAATCCTCAGTAAGATACTGACTAAAAGAATACAGAGGATCATCCAGATGATCATACACCCTGACCAAGGTGAATTCATGCAAAGGAGGCAAAGATGGCTCAACATACATAAATCAATAAATGTAATATGATATACTAACAGAAAAAGCATTCAATAAGATCCAATACCCATTCATGATAAAAACACTACAGAAAATTGGGATAGATGGTCTTTATCTCAATTTTATAAAAGCCATCTATGAAAAACCAATAGCCAGCATTGTATTAAATGGTCAAAAACTGAAATTTTTCCAATATGGACATTTTTGTATATCAACTTGCTATTAAAGCCCCAAAAGAAGAAAATCTGATGATAAGAAAAAGCTGAGAAAAAATAGCTGTTAAGAAGGGTCAGTATGGAGTCTTTAACTCTCATTTCACATACTGATTTTCCTTTTGTTTCTTCCCTGTCTCTCTCAGAAAAACAACTTCTGCTTACTGATATGAGGAACCTAGGATAAATACTTCTAAAAACAATATTCCGTTCTCAGGCTGTCTTTCATATATCTCTTCAGACACACAACCTGCTATTTTTCCAATGTCAGGCAACCCAGGTCCCCAAACTGAGGTGTTTGGTGGCAGATAGCTACAGGTGAGCACATGGCAGCCGTCCACCGCCCTCCCTCTCCTACTTCCGGCCAGACCTTTTCTTTACAGTTGTTTCACTCTCATATATCTTTTTCTTTTTCTTTTTCTTTTTTTTTCTTTTTGAGATGGGGTCTCGCTTAGTAGTTCAGGCTGGCCCTGAGCTCACTCTGTAGCCCAGGCAAGCCTGGATTCAGCAATCCTCCTGCCTCTGTCTCCCGAGTGCTGGGATGACAGGCGTGAGCCACCACGCCTGGCACTGTGGTATGTGGTACTGACTGCTGGTGGGCGTGAGTCACCACGCCCGGTATTGTTGTTTTTGGTTACCGGGGATTGAACCAAGGACCTTGCACTGGCCAGGCAGGCGCCGGAACCACAGAGCTAAATCTCCAGCCTACTCTCTACATATCTTATAAAGTGTTTTAGGAATAAAGCACTTTCCCACTAATTCCTTTTTCACTTACTTCAGGGTTCATCCCACCTACTACCAGTAAACCCTGCTGATTTGTGATAGGCGGTGTGCTTGGCCTCGCTGTAGGCATCGAGGGGGCGGCCTTGAAAGCTTTCCAAGCCTTATTAACGCCCCTCACGCCCCTCTCTCTTCGCAGGTGTTTCACAGAGCGGCTCAGACAGGAGAAGTTTCAGAGGCGTCTGAAGGGTTCCTTTCCCCAGCGCACGGCTCCCTCTGCCGGGCGATGCTCACACCCCTCCCTCGCGGAGGGGGCACCAGCTGTTTTTCCTTTGTTCTGATGAACATCTCCAATTCACGTTCAGCTTCCTGTACATCCGTTCACAAACAAGTCATAAGAGCACTTGAGAACACAGGTCTCACGCCACACACAGTCCAGGGTAGTGACTGTCTCGAGGCTGGCAGACAGACTGCCCGGCGCGGAAACACCCTGGAACCATCTCCGTGGGCGACCACGGGACGAGAAGGCAGGTGCTCCCGGCCTTTCTCTGCATTTCTCCTGAAGCCACTTCTAGCCACTTCCATTGGCTACATGGGAGTCCTCGTTGCAGGTGCGCGAAGTGGAGCAGAGAGGAAGAAGAAGAAGCTTGGAAAGGGCCGGAGAAGCTTGAGAAGCTCTCAAGGAAAATCTGCCGTCAGCATCCCACTCTCCCGCTCGCGCAGACACTCCTAAAGGTGAAGGCCCAAAGATAACGCTTCCGAAGATGAAAGTTATCCTTGTCTCTGAAGAGGCTTCAGATGTTTGCCAGCTAGGAAAAATGGTTCAGAGAGCATTGCATTGTCATTCCTCCGAATTATCACTGAGCAAGTCCCAGTGTCAGGGCTTGTCACAAATGACAAAGATTAGTATTAGTTTTCCAAGGAGTAAAATGAAAAAAATAGCACCAAACCTTGAAGAGTCTCACTGGCCACCAGAAACAGAGCTTAGATGAAAACAAATGGTGATAAGACTCCAGATGATAAATTCTCATCCATGAGAGGAGAATAAATGGATTCCATTTAACCAAATGAATAGTTGGTTCTTAGCTTGTTTTTCCCCTTATTCAGCTTTTGAGCTAATACAAATGACTAAGGCGGGGGTTGGTAAGAGTTCAAGAATATTAATAGTGATTCTGAACTATGAAAATGTACAAGAGGTAAGATTTGATGGGCACCAGCAAAAGGAAAGAAATAAAATTCCCCTAAGAAGTTATCATGTGAAGAATTACTTTAGGGAAAAAAATTTACTTTAGGGAAAAAAATTTACTTTAGGGAAAAAAATTACTATTTGTGAAAATAAAGAAAAGTGAGCAAAATTATTTTCCCCTAAAACAACACAAGACCACTTTTGTTTTCTTCTGATAAAGGAAAATAATGAACAATGATATAACCATTCTCTCTAAAGTTTTCTTAGTAGAGACATTTCTTAGTTCGGTAGTTTTAAATGGATCTGGGCTTCCATGTTCAAGCTTCATAAGGGAAAAATTAAGGGTCCAAGACTCTCTCCAGAAAGCGTAGCACCCACATTCCGTGCTATAGACACCTGATTGCTTAACCTGAGATGATTTCTTATTCCACCAACGCTGAGCATTGGGAAACCGCATGATATGGGCAAAAAGATTTGTTTGGGAACTCAGGCACAGGGGTGCTATCTCCGCCTCCAACTAGAAACTGATTTCACATGATACAACTTTTGAAAATAAACTTCTTTATCTGTTTGGAAAAAAGATTTTTCTGTCTCCTTCAAACTCTTAAAACCCTGGTTTTCTTGTCGCAAAACTTCTTGGCTTTGAAGGCAATCATCATAACCACTTAAAACTTCTTTGATAAGTGTGTTTTAATTTTTAAAAAGATACAATATTACATTTTTAATTCTACATATTCTAAATTATCCTTGAGTATAGCCATAGTCAGATGTTTAACAGAAGGTGATCATAGAATTTCTGTTTTTTAGGGGCCAGAGATTTAGCTCAGTGGTTCCAGCACCTGTCTAGCAAGCGCAAGGTCCCTGGTTCGATCCCCGGTAACCAAATACAACAATACCAGGCATGGTGATTCACGCCCACCGGCAATCAGTACCACACAGCACAGTGCCAGCCATGGTGGCTCAAGCCTCTAATCCTCTGAGAGGCAGAGGCAAGAGGACTGCTGCATTCAAGGCTTACCTGGGCTATAGTGAGCTCAGGGCCAGCCTGAACTACAACATAAGACCCTGTCTCCAAAAAAAAAAAATTCTATTTTATATTTAATTTATCCAGAAGGGCTTTGCTCTGTCTGAAGTCTTAATTTCCATATGAATTATATCACTTTTGTTAGCAGCTGTTCTATTGTAACATCTTTCTTGAAGAACATAGGTATGATAGTATTAAGACCCACAAAACACACAGAGAGATAAATACCTTCTTAGCCTATTCTAGGCATACAGCATTTCTTCCTGTGGTGAATATTTTCAGAAGAGTCATTAAAACACTATTTTCCTTGCATAACTAATAGCAGCATGGGGTTGAATCAAGTGAATAAATGACTAAATAGAGATCATTTTCATAGAGAAATTGTTTTCGCAAATTTATCTAAAGCTTGTGAATGTCTGATACTTGTCTGTCCCATCATCATTTTTTAAAACTATGAAGTAAACAACACATGTGCATATTTGCATGCTCATTTACATATAACACAAAAGAGAAATAGATGTGATGTCTTCATAGAAAAATTCTCTAAATTCTAGCACAAATCTAGTTTCAGAAGGTGAATTAGATAATTAACCTCAAAGGGTAACAATTCTCTTGTTTTATAGACTGCAGACCTCACCCCAACACTCCCATTCACTCATTTACTCTTTCATTCAAGCTCTTGTTAAAGGATGGGGCCTTTGACAAAATGTTAAGAAAATATGAGGAGTCCCTACGATCACAGATGTCTCTGTTTATGGCAGAGTGAGCGTGTGTCTGTACCGTGTGTTTAAGTAAGTGTCCTTTAAATGTTGCATTTATGGATAGGTCCTGAAGTGAGCAACTGCTTGAATGATTTTCCATTGTGCTTCCCAATACCCTTGGCTGTCTTCTCCACAGTGCTTAGTACTCCCAGGAAGCAGACCTGTGGCTATATCAACAGCTTTAGTTCCGGTTCTGAGGTTGTAGTCAGGCACTAGGAGAAAGTAGGAATATGGTACAAAGACAATAGGAACAGGATGTGTCCCATAGTTCCTGCCTGAACACAAAACACAGGCTGCATGGAAGATCGCATCTCCTGCTAGGTGGTTCTCTCCAGACCATAAGAGACTAGTACCTCTCCCTCCCCCACCATGCCTAGAAATAAAAAATGGCCTCCAGCAGATGCTAGGCCTGGGTTCCCCTATGTGATGGCCTGTGTCTAGACGTCCCCTCAAAGCTTTCTGTGGTCACAGGCGGGGCTTTTTCAGAGGTGGATGAATCCAGAGTGTGTGACACTGGAACTGATCCACGGTGCTAGGCCCCAGGCCACTAGGATTAAGGGTGTGAGCACCACCCACCCTAGGAAATCTGGATAACAATAGGGACATGAAGACATTGTAAAGGCCTTTGTTGCTTTTGCTGTCTTTTCCGTGATTCTCCTCTGCGATACCCCTCTCCACCCCACCCTGCCTTAGAGCCAGCCAACTATGGACCACAACCTCTACAAACTGTAAGCCAAATAAACCTTTTTCCCTTTCACTTTGGACATCAGCTATTTTGTTTCAGCAACAAGAAAAATAAGACAGGTTCCCCTACATTCATCTTAACCTCATTTAGATCTATGTAAATAACCCTTATCTTAAATTCTCCTCCACTGTTTCTCTGAGTATGCCATTGATTTCCTACTGGTTAGGAAGCATCAGAGTCAGGAAGACAATGTCTAGGACATGATTATAGAGTAAAAGTCAAACAGAAGAAAAAGGGTTGGAAAATGGACTTTGCAAAGGGTAGAGATAACACTTGTGAAAAGGTGGGGGACAAGGAATATTTGATACTTATGACACACCAAGGGGTTATTAGGAAAAAAATGGACCAACCATATTAAGGGGCAGATAAGACCTGGAAACTGCAGGGCTGAGTGTCCTGGCCAAGGGAATGCAGGTCTCGTAAGTGCAATTCATCTTTCCCGAAGCACTGTGTTGAGTTCAGTTTCAAAAGGTCACAACAGTAACATTTTGAAAGTCAGAGGAGAAAGAAATAAAATTGGAGATAGAGTATTTATCAGTGTATCACAATGAGGACTACTTAGTCAAGAAGTGCTACGCATCAGTAATAAAGTTATGCCAGACAGCACTGGAGAAAGGTAATAAAGCAGCACATATTCAGTCACACTTTGTGACCAATTAAATACTGGGGCAAGGGAAGGCAACACACTGGCTTACGCGGCCTAAAAAGTCATTCGTTAGAACTTATGTGCTAGGCCCTTCTCCTAGAGCTTTACCCAAACTGATTTGTTTTTGCCCTCACAATAACTCCTAAATATTTTTTATCCAAAGGTAGCAACCAAAGTACACAGAGCTTAAGCAACTTGCCTGAAGCCACAAAAGTAATAAAGTAGAGAAGACAACATGCTAGAAGGAAGAGACGTTAAGAGGGCATGCAAGGAAGATTATTAGGTCAGCTGGAATACTTTAATCCTTCATGTGGTGTCAACAAACACAAATCAGATGAGCAGTTGGATCCATGAGTTTGGAATGTAGGCAGTACAAAAATCAGACGGCTAGAGACGTTCACTGAAGCACTTTCCAGGCCTGTTCTTCATAACTGAAACCCTGGGAGACGGCGTCAGTCTCCCGGGAGGTTATGCAGAAGGATAATGAGTCCAAGGTTGGGAGGCAAGTCTATATCACACGTAAGGAGCACAGGAAGAGATGCAGGAGCAGCAGACCCCATAATCTAATTCTGTCCTAAATCTCTGTATTAATCTTCTCCTTTCTGTTCGCACAAAATCATCTGCTCCAGAAAATGTACTTATTTCCCTTATATTTTGCTTCCTCTCAGCCACTCCCTTGAGCCGTTACCCTGCATCCCCCTCGTCCAAACATTTCTTCTTTCTGAGAAACCATCTCAACTCCTGCTCTCCCACGAAGACATGATTTATCTGATTCTTCGAATTACAGATAGTACATTTCTATAATACTCAGTGAGAGTTCTCTGGTTCTTTTGTGGTGATTTATGATTGCTACTGTCCATCCTCGCTTTTTCTTGCACAACATGCCCCTGGACATATAAAGACTGCCGACATGAGAACATATTCTTTTTTCTGTAACCCACTGTTTCCGGCAGAGCACTTCACATGCGCTGCTCACTGGCTTGGTGCTGACTAACTCTAGATACCACCCATGTTAGAATGCACATTCTTGGCTCTGTGTCTGGAAAACACCACAAGACAGTTGAAGTTTTCTACCCTCTGCTACCTTCTCTCACATGTCCATTGTCTCCACGTTTATCAGGAGTTCCTGCTCTGAGGGAGCATTATGAACTCTATAGCTTTTCTGCTCTAGTTCCTGTTCAAGCTCATCAGACCACAATCCTGGTCATTCAGTGTCATCGTTTTTATGAAATGAGAATAATCTATCCTGAATTTTTCCCTCTTATCAGTTAAAAAGTGAGATTTCTAGGCTTCATTTAGAAGTCATACACTAAATTTATAAGGGTAGTTCAATGGCTAGAACTTAAGCACTGTAGAATGATTTTTGAGGTAAGCAGGGTTTACCATTTCCTTTGACTCTGAATACATGTTTCTAGTCCCTAATTGTATCTAGGATTTTCACCAGAGATTTATTAAAATATTAATGAATCTAGGGTAAATTTTTCCCATCTTGAACAATCAATGTTTTCCAAATTCTAATATAACTCTCAGTCATTTTAGGCGTAAAGCACAATCCACTTAAATATATACCAAGAAGAACATCCTGCTCTATTTTGTCCTGGCTGCTATGTTTAGTATACATGAGCCATCCACTTGATTCAACTTCGTATCCTGGGAATCTGAATGTACAAAGTAAGTATAAATTCAGAAGTGTTGTTTGCTCCATCTTTAAGATTTTCCATCTTTTTATAACATATAATTGTACTGGATTATTAAAACATCATGTGTAAATGATAATATCAATAAAATACTAATTTGCACCCCACTACTAGTCTCCTACTGACAGACAAATGCTACAAAAGATACATTGACATTATTTCTGAAGTAGTTAGATCTCATTACAAGAAAAGAAAATCTTCTGTCCTTTTGTTCTAAAGCACAGCACAGTTTCAAAGATCATTAATTACCCTTTCCTCTAAAGAAAGGAATTAGATCAATGCTATTCATAGATCTAGAATCAATAGATTTTGTATTAAAAGCCATTTCACATTTAGGGAGTTTAGTTCTCCAAAGGAGGGAGTAAACTCAGTATTTAAATATTCCACAAGGATATATCCACTTTATGTATGTACATAGGAATGGAGTTTTAGAAAACCTATGTACTTGGGAGCAGGATTGAATTTTATATTCATTATTTATCAGCTGAAGTCCTTAAATCATAATTTTCCTCACCTGTAAAATGAGGCTCTTAATGATGTATAAATCACAAGACTACAAAGATTCAATTAGCTACTAAGTGTAAAAACTAAAGGGTTCTTACTTGGGAAGAAGCATCTATAAATATGGTGTTCCGTTATTATTCTAGGTCTTTAAAGAGTTTAATAATTCACTGTGATAAAGTGGAGAAAGAGTTTTGGAGTTATTTTCTAGTTATGAAAATTTGGATCACTTACTTAATATCCTTCAAAAATTTGTCACTGCCAGAGATTTAGCTCAAACGTGTTGCCACCTGACTTGCAGGCACAAGATCATGAGTTCAATCCACAGTACTGACAAAAGAATATAAAATTCAGTCACTGAATTACTTCCAGAAAGGGTTCAGAGAGCTATATTAATTACTTCATCAGCCGACAGCAACCCCAAAAGCAAAACTGAACAACTTACAAATGATATCCTTTTGTGAGTCTGCCAGAAACCTTAAGCCACTAGGCAATAAATGAACTGAATTGCAAACACTGATAAGCCCCTCAGAGGGGAAAGATGCACAAACTGCCTCGCCTTTCGCCATGGAAGAAGAGTGCTGGAACCACAGTTACAATAGAAGACGTACACATAAAACTTGGGCGGGAGGGCAAATGCAATAGTTTAGAATGACTGGGCTAAATCGGCACACTAGAACAGCACCACAAAATCAGGACGAGGCAGGGAACAAGAGATTTTGGTGGTATGGGTGTAAATAGAGTGCATGTGGAAATCCATATTACCTGAGAACAAGCATGAAATCCTGCCTACCTCACCAAATCCTTTTCTTCAAAGAAGAAAAGTCTTGATTTGATGAGGAGAGTCAGGAAATTATCCTATCACCAGGAACAAATCCACTGGTTCTGGAAAAGGAGGACGAGAAACATACATCAGCCTCCTGAGAAAGAGTGGGATTTCCTCTGGTCTGAGATTCAGCACGACTCAAAGCAAAATTTTCTTGTACCCATGAAAAGGCAAACGATGAAAGAGTACGTATGTAAGGGGTTGGGGGTTGAGGGTGGGTAGGGACGTGGGTAAAAATGAGAATTAACTTGTGTCATACACTGGTACAAATTCCCCAATGTTGTGTGTGATTGTGAGCTGTATATAAAATGTATATAAAGAATTCAAAAAAAAAATAAAAGAAAGAAAAGGCGAAAGAACTTCTCCCAGTCAAACCCTTCCAGGTATAAAAAGCAGAGTTTTATTTCCTCAAAGGTACAGAGATCAGGCACTTAAAAGGTCCCAGTCGCAGGCTCAGAGGACCACCTGAGATGGGGGCTGGATGGCACAACCAAGGTCACGGAGAAAACGCCCAGTCACTGTGGCATTCGTCCAACCTGGCGCCCGGAGGGGGATTCAGAGGAGACCTCCCCAAGACCTCAGACCCCACGAACAAGGCCGGAGCAGCTCACCACCGCCAAGCAGGCTGAACTCTGTGGGTGCTGATTATTGTAGCAACGAAACACAACCCCAGTGTGGCTCCTGATTGGATCAACTCACTCCAAACTGCAACAAGAGCTCCAATATACCTCATAATGAAATTAAAAGAGAATTTTTTTTTTTTTTTACTACTGACACAGCACGTTTAATGCCTGATCTAGGCCTACAACTGTCTTTAGAATAACTAAAATTTTGAAAACTAGTATTCACTGAAAATCTACCAAGTACCAAGAGATTTCTATCAGTAGTGACAAACTTTTGGGGCTCTTACTCTGTACCCAGGGTACCATATAGATGTCTAATATGCTGTACCGAGTTGAAATCTCAAACATTTTTATCATTTCCACATGACAGAATGACCCCAAGGTTGAAGACATAAACACAAACAATGCCCAGTAAATTATATCTATAACAAAAGACCTAGTTTTCCTACTGTAACACACTGCTTGATTAAGCTATTTGAAGTTCTTAAATAATACTAATAATCTACAGCTATATAGTGCTTTAGATTTTCAAGTTTTCAAATAGTAGCTATTACTCCTCTTCAGCAAACTCCTCAGAGCCAGTTAGGTTTCTATATTTTGGCATCCACGTATTAGATGCAGCCTTCGCTTCCCAGTGCACAAAACTCCAACTCTCAACATGACGAACACTGTGGCCCAGTTACAAGTCTCTGTGCAGATGCCCCCAGTCGAAAATCACACCAGGTATCAGGAAAGATATAAGTGGTGTTTCCCACCACGCCTGGACCCAGGTGTCGGGTCCCATCACTCAGTGTGCAGAAAGCCACACTCAACATGAAGTGGAAGTGGAGAAAGCGCACCAAGTCTCTGCATGTAACTGTTAATGCAGTGCCCTCGTCCAGGAGCCTAATCCATACTCTGCACCTTGACCAATTAAATTATTAGCCCTCTTCTTTGAAGAAGGGAAGACATAAGGAAGATGGGAGGAGGATGTAGAGTTTCTATGGCAAGACATCCACATTATAAACCTAATGAACAATTTACATGTAAGAGTAACATTGGATTTTCAAGAAGAGGTGTGCTTCCTGCTTCCGATGTGTTTCCATCATGGTAACGACTTCCTGGGCTCCCAGTGTCCTTGTCAAAGATGTTATCTATCGGGCCGGAGGGTTAGCTCAGTGGTTCCGGCGCCCGCCTCGCAAGCACAAGGTCCTGAGTTCGATCCCCGGTAACCACATATAATGCTGGGCGTGGAGACACGCCCACCAACAACCAACACCGCATACCACAATGCCGGACGTGGTGGCTCACGCCTGTCATCCCAGCACTCGGGAGGCAGGGACAGGAGGATTGCTGAGTTCGCGGCGGCCTGCCTGGGCACCATAGTGAGCTCGGGGCCAGCCTGAACTACAAAGCGAGACCCTGTCTCAAAAGCAAAAAAAAAAAAAAGATGTTATCTATCATACCCCTCCTTACTAACAATCACTGTGCTCTCCCCTAAAAGTCGGTAAATTCTCCGACAAAGGTGCAGTACCCTCATCCTCTTTGTGCCCCCTGCGGTGCCTCCATATATTAAGAATCCTAACTATATTGCTTAACAGAATTACATACTACTGAACTTTTCAAGCCAACAAGAGAGGACTAAGAAATCTTGTTTTGCTTCACTCTTTGACTCAGCTAAGACCTCACTGACACTGAGATGGAAGGTAAATTTAAGCCAAAACTTTCCTACTTCTCAGGAAGGTGCTTCATTATAACTGCATTTATACTTTCAAATTTTTCAGTAGAGAATAATGGTCAGCTGCAGATCTACCAGACTAGATGACAGAAATTCCACTTGGCACCATTTATTATATCCAAACATTATTATACACTCTCATTAATTTTGTCACTTCTGCTGTGAGAAATGTAAAATTATACAAAATGACCTAGAGGAAAAAGCAAAAATATAATTAGTAGCTTTTCTAGTCTCCTTATGGAACTGCCTATAAGTTGCAGATCTAAAATAAAGTACTATCACAAATCAGAACATTTCTTATCTCAGAAAGTATCAAAAAACAAGTATTTTTCTTACCCCACTGTGTATTTGGAGGGGCAGAAAGATCATTAGTTTAGTTTATCCCAAAGCCACTAGATATCATAAATATTGTATGAGGCAAAAATTATTTCTTCATTGAATAACTGTTTGCAGTGTTCTGTTTTTCAATTTTTTAAATGATAGATGAAAAGTAAATGTATTTCAGAGGTACCATGTGACATTTGGTACATATATATTTGTTGTTATGCCCATATTCGTTCTTTTTTTTTTTTTTTTTTTTTTTTTTTTTTTTTTTTTTTTTTTTTTTTTTTTTTTTTTTTGTTTTTTGAGACAGGGTCTCCAAAAAGAAAAAAAAAAAAAAAAAACATTTATTGATTCCTTGTGATCAAAACATCCAATTTTGCCAAGTGCTTTTCTTTCCAAACCAAATTGTTTACAAACAAAAGTATTCATGAACCAAATATATATAGCACACATCTATCCTTTACATGTGAATAATCTTTGGTGATAAGACATAAGGAAGATGGGAGGAGGCAGTCGAGTTTCTATGGCAAGACATCGTCCTTACAAGTCTAATAAACCTAACAGCAACCCCGGGATTTTCAAAGAAGGGTGTGTCTTCTGCTATCCGATGTGTTTCCACCACGTTGACCTGTTTCCTCTGCAGACCTCACTTCCCACCGTGTTATTCACATACACGTTGCTAAAGATGATTTCTTCTGGAGCCCTCTGGAAGTGAACTTAGCTGCTTTAATTTTATAATGTAAAATTGGATTTTATATTCTAAAACTGGATTATTGTTCTCATGGAGACATATAATTAAATCTCCTCTGTTGCTCAAGAGAGGTTAATTGTTCTAAATAGCAATTGTTATTAAATTTTTCTATGACAATGTAAACAAAGTTAAATTTAACACACAACTTTTGGTAGAAATCTTGGGGAAATGAATCAATAAAGAGGACTGTAATCTGACTTTTTGCATCCAAGTAATCTTTTTTTGACAGAACTGATTTCAACTAAAAGCACTAAAGAATGTATTTACCAAACTAATCTGTGGACTTTTCTAGAAATAGAACTTAAATTTTCTTACATACTTACTTGTATATCCATAATTCATATTTTATACAAGATATTACCTTCTGGTTAATAACGATTAACAAATAGTTTAATGTTGTTTTAAACATAAAACATTGTGTTACGCTTATGAGGACTATGGACTGTAAAGGAAACTAAATATCTGAAAAACAGTGTTCCCTTATTTTTTGACATGTCTTTGCCATATTACCTATTTCATCCTAAATGTCAGGTTTGTGGGGTCACATGTTAGAAGTCCATAAAGCTGAAAGATAAAGGTCTTGTATATATAAATACATTAAGCTGCTACTAAGGGAAAATTCTTTATTTTTATTAACTTTGGAAGAAAAGGAGTAGTTGAAAACAATACCTACTCTTTTATTGGTATGAAAATAAAAATTACATAATAAATTTTTTTTTCTCAATACTCATGACTAAAGTGCATCTGGTAGAAAAAAAATGTCATTCTCCTTATCACCTATTTCAGACTGCAAAGAGAATCGTGAAGTTTGAGGACAGAGACGTGGTGTATCATAGCCCACAGAACACTCACACTGTACGTGGCATCACCCCGAGGAAAGCAGGGGATGGTTTCCACCCAAGGGATTTACTAGCCAAGAAATACAGTCATTTGCCTACAATAAGAAAGTCAGTGCTCCTGTTGAATGTCAGACCTACAGAAGAGCAGGCATTCAAAGATCTCTTAAATTTGTCTCATTTCTTCCTCCCATACGTTTACGCCTCCCCTTTCTCCAGTTTCTTTACACTGGAGATTTTCACAGAAATGGGAAATGACAAAAACTAGCACTTTGAGAATAAAACGGTAAAACAAGGGGACAGTTCTACACACAAAGGGCAGCCCAAGGAAATAAAGAACTCAACAGAGAATGGAGGAAAACCTGACTCAGACACAGGAGGCTTAGAGAGGAACAAGGCTGAGAGAGAGAACCAGTTTCTGCAAGTACTTCTGTGTTCTCAAATACTGGAAACTGAAACAAATATCCAGTCATCTCTGGTTTTCTTTGAAGCCACTGGGATCGCCGAGGGAGAAACAGCTGTTGAAGCTCAGCTTGGCTTCATACTTCTCTGCCTCCGTTCCACTTAGGGTTGTTAACTAATCCTGCAGATGTTGCCTGAAATAGGCAGGGGAACATCCACAGGTTCAACTTTCCATCCCATTTGGCTCTGAAATACTGTAATTTTAGCCAGAAAAGTTAAATCACTGTACCACTCGCCCTGTAACAACCACAAAAGCACACCCTGATACACTTATTCCCCTCAGTTTCACAACAGGAGAACTTTGAATGATTTTGCTGAAGCAAATGTTGATCTATCTTTCAATGAAACAGAGAGGAAAAGGAAAGCTAGGACGTGTCAGGCAGAAAGTTAGCCCTTAGCAGGTCAGGAACCAGTGGCTGGGAACTACTTGAAAAGCAAAGAAGATATTTTTTTTCCTTCAGTTTCTTAATCCTTGGCTATAGATAAAATCTACATAAGCTGTGGTTTCAAACTATAGCTCCAGAGGACATAGCTTCCTCTGAGTGTGCTGAGGGAGGCTTGGCCCATGCAAAGCTTATACCACAGGAGAGAGGTTGGTAAACCTCAACGTCTTAAAGCAAATGAAACAAAAAATATCCTCATATGGAGTAAACAAGGCCCATTTTCCCTATAAAAGAAAAAAGATCTTGGAGGAAGGAAAGGATATTTCTTGAGTGACGTGATCATTCAAGGAACCTGAGACATCAGTGAGTGCATCCGCCATCTTGACACCTGCCCACCCTCACGACAGCTATCATTTTGCAACTCCATATGACAGCCCAGGTGTCCTGTCTGAAATCTCACCCAAGACACCAAAAATGAAGGTGCATCATCAGGCGCTCATGGTGTTAAGACCTTGTGGTATTAGGACCTGGTTTCTCAGTGACTGGACGGCTAGAAACTATTTCACACTGCCTATATTATCCTAATGACACCTCAAGAAACGATTTCAGGTAGGAACTATGATTAGCATCCTTCGCAAAAGAGGAAACTAGGCTTCCAGAAATTAAGCAAGTCTAAGATTACATGATTAGTGAGGGGGAAGTGGAGACGGGCAGCCATTCCTCTGAGCCAGAGCCAACGTCACGATCACTGCACACCTGACCCTGACGTGGGCCTTAGCCGGAGCGGAGCTGAGTCAGGCTGAGACGTCCAGGAAGGAGCTTAGCCCTGTCTCTCCCAAAGTGTGGTATGTGCCGCATTGTTGGTCTTTGAGATGAATTTTTGTTCATGTATAAACTTTTTTACTTATAAGAAATGCATTTAATAAGACCCATGAAAAATTATTATGACTGGCTTATTAAAAAAACATTCTTTTCCCAGCACTCGGGAGGCAGAGGCAGGAGGATTGCTGAGTTCCAGGCTTGCCTGGGCTACATAGTGAGCTCAGAGCCAGCCTGAACTGCAAAGCGAGACCCTGTCTCAAAAAAAAAACACATTCTTTTGTGGATAATTTTACTTAGAATAATGCAAAATTTTTAAAACATCTGCTTAAAATCTCTCTAAAGGAAAAAAAATCAGAGAAATAAAAATAAATGGGTAGTGAATTAAGGAAAAGTTGCAAACATAAAAATTGAACTTTGGAAAATATAGAATTAAGACATTCCATGCCAACGAAATTATTAATAATTAAAAGAGATATGAGTAGGGACTTAAAAATAGACACTAAGTTTTTTAAAGCAAATATTTTACTTTGACTAGAGTACAGGTTGGCTAAAAATGAGACCTGAATGCAAAACATGTTTATAAAAATAGAATTTAAATCAAGAAAAATCAGTAATCACAGAATTTGCATGGCTAGGTTTTCAGGTAGAAAATAATTTAGCTATAACAAAGTAAAGAAACCTGAAAGTCTGTAAACAAAGAGGGCACTTAAAAGACCATGTAACTGTACCCTATAAGAATTCCCACAAGGAGGAAGAAAGGAAGGAAGGGAAGAAGGAAAGAAGGG
>PVIC010034669.1:0-19326 GCA_004025085.1 Thryonomys swinderianus | reverse complement strand
AAAAAAAATAACAATAATGGAAACACAAATAATGAAGTCTATACTGTAGCTAAACTAGTTAATAGAGGAAAACATTGAATATTAAATATTTATATCAATAAAAATAAAGACAAATGAATTCTACATTCCATTTGAGAGGCAAAAGAAGAGCCACACAGTGAGCTGAAAAATCCAGGAAGGGGCCAGAGATTTAGCTCAGTGGTTCCGGTGCCTGCCTCGCAAGTGCAAGGTCCCGACTTCGATCCCGGTAACCACATACAATGCTGGGCGTGGAAATTCACGCCTACCAGTCATCAATACTACATACCACAGTGCCGGGCATGGTGGCTCACGCCTGTAATCCCAGCACTCGGGAGGCAGAGGCAGGAGGATTGCTGAGTTCCAGGCTTGCCTGGGCTACATAGTGAGCTGAGGGCCAGCCTGAACTACAAAGTGAGACCCTGTCTCAAAAAAAAGACAAAAAACAAAACAAAACAACAACAACAAAAAAATCCAGGAGGAATGAATCATAAAGATGAAAGTAAAAATAATGAATTAGTTAGCAGAACTAATAAATAAGTCCAAGGCTGAAATAATCAACAAAATATACACATAGCCATCAAGAAAATAATTGGGGGAAAGTACAGGCACACAAAATTAGAAAAGTGGCCATTGATACAAAGAAATAACCATCAAAGCAGAGGAAGTCTAAAATAAAAACATAAGACTGTTTTTCTCAACCCTATGCAAAAATATTTGAAAATTTAGATGAAACGGATAGTTTTCTAGAATAATACAACCCAACTAAATTGATCTTATTAGAGACATAGTCCTAACAGACCAAGTGTCATGGAAGAAATACAGAAAGTTAAGCAAAGACTCCTTCATCAAAAAAGCACCAGGCTCAGATGGTTTGATGGAGGAAATTCTACCAAATTTTTAAGGTCAAAAATTCCCGAGTTGTTTAAGCACTAAAGAAGGAAAGAAAAACAAGCAACAGTGTAGATCATTTGAGCATTAGCAAGAATGACTGCAATGTAAAATATTTTATACTGAGTTAATAATATAAATAACTGGTAATATTGCAAAAACAAAACAACAACAAAATTCATTAGTCACCTTTGTAAAATGTCAGGGGTCATTATTTTTCTTTTATTTTCTGCAGTGTGCACAAATGAACCCAGGACCTTTTACACGCTAGGCAAGCAATAGTCTGCTACTAAATTATACCCTTAATCTGGGATCTATATTTTGAACCTGGCCATGTGAATTGTGTCCTGATAAGAATACATATTCCTTTGTAGAAAATTTCAGCTAATAAATGAAAAGCCTTGATAAGTATAGAATATCACTCTTTTGTAACCCCTAAAAAATCTATGGGTCTGATCTATGATCATTAAAGGCCATTCACTCCCCAAAAAGAGAGAACAAGAGGCAGACATGATGTGTTTCCCAGTGGAAGTCGGTCATAACCATGCATCATATGTTCTTGGCACAAAATCAAACTTGAGCTGGACCAAGCGTCTAGAATTACTAATTTACAAAAATATCGTTCAGAGGAACATGCTAAGTAATACCATAGGTATGCAATCAGCAAAGTCCAGAGTATAGAAACTCTATAGGACAAATGACTCAGTCTCTTAAACAAATGGATTATGTGGGAGAAAGAAGAGATGGTGGAAGAATCTATACATTGAGAGAAATTTAAGAAACATTGGCCAATGCAACATGTGCATCCAATTTGGATCCTGATTCAAACAAATTGTAACATTTATATGATAATTAGGGGAAATTTGAACATTGGTAATGTGATGGTAATAAATATTTATTGTTAATTTTTTAAAGTGTGAAATTGGTGTGATAATTTATAAAGAGAGAATCTATATATTTCAAAGATGCATACTGAAAACTTCAGAGATTAAACTATATATCATCTAGGATTTGCTCAGAAGATGGAAAGTGGGAGTTAAAGAGAAGCAGATAAAGTCTAAATGAAATAAGATTATCTGAGAGTTAGTATTAAAGGAATCTGAGTGATGAGAACATGGAGATTACCTGTACTAACCTGCTTCATTCTCATATATGCTTGAGATTTTCCAAAGTAAAATATATTTTGTTGTATATTAAAAATCAGTTACCTTTATGGGGGATTACTATTGTTCCCTTTATCTTTAATCTGTGTTTTCCAGATTTGTCACAAAGATACTAACCTACTTCGAATCATGAGAAAAAAATGCCTTCCCTCACGAATTAAAACAAACAAACAAAAAATCCAACCAATTGTGGTGTCATAGGCCTGTGATCCCAACACTCTGGAAGGCTGAGGTAAGAAGGTTGCAAATTCAAGCCCAGCTCCAACTCAGTGACTTAATGAGAGTCCATCTCAAAATAAAATTTTTAAAACATAAATAGGATTCTGAAAGAAAATAAAAGAGCATGTATATAGTGGGTGGGGAGGTGTGGGTGGGTGGGGATATGGGTAAAAATGAGAATTGACTTGTGTCATATATTGGTACAAAGTCCCCAGTGTTATGTGTGATTGTGAGATATATATAAATTATACCAATAAAGAATTAAATTTTAAAAAACTTTTTAAAACAACAGGGAATGTAGTTCAATGTGGAGACTCTGGGTTCAATTCCCAGTAACACACACACACACACACACACTCTCTCTCTCTCTCTCTCTCTCTCTCTCTCTCTCTCTCTCTCTCTCTCTCTCTCTCTGTGTCTCTCTCTGTCTCTCTCTCTCTGTCTCTCTCTCTCTCACAGTACTGGGGTTTGAACTCAGGACTTAAACAAATGCACTTGCCAGGTAGGTGTGGTGTCACTGAGCTAAATCCCTAGCCCATCATTACCTAGTTTGTTAGTAGCTCTTTGTGCAAAGTTTAGTAAAACCCAGTTTATTGAGTGCTTTTCATATGGCAGGTATAATCTAAGTGACTATGTAGATTAATTAATTTGTTCTTAAATATATTTTTCCATAGAGATGAGGAAGTGAAAGCCCAGAAAGTATAAGTAACTTAATCAGGATAACAGAGTTGAGATCAGAGATAGAAGCGGGGTTTACACTTAAGCTGGCTAACTCTAGATCTTACTCTTCAAATTATTCTGATTCCTAACTTCAGTAACTACTGAAATGTCAACATTCTCTCTTTCTCTGAGACAGGAGCTGTCTGTGCTTGTTCTGTGAACACTGCACTGAATTAAGAATCTCTCTTAGTTATGGCTTTGTTTGCTGAATATCAAGATCTCTGAGCTTCAGTTTTATCACCGACTGAGGGAGAAGAGGTGGAGGGAGTCGGACTGTTTGATGCTGACTTCTGAAAGGCTACCTAGCCTTGGCAAAGTTGTAAAACCTTTCCGAGTTGGGTTCTTTGTCTCTGAAAGAGGAATTATTTTTTTCTACTTCATAGGGGGGGTTGAGAAGAAAGGCTTCATATGAAAAATGTGGGTCATAACAATAATGGTAAATGATGACTACCATTGTTCTCCTTGAATTGTCTGTAAGGGTTGGAAAAGGGGTCACTTTCCAAGCAAGGCCCTGGTGGGCTTTCTGAGGGCATGCTGGTGATCCTGTGGTTATCACCAAGGGCAGAGGATGAATAGGGCCAGAATTGTGAACTAGGAGGGAACCAGTAGCTGTGTGGCCATCACTTATGAAACTTCTCTTTTAGATGCTTTACAAAGCTTTCTGCGTTCAGTTCAAATCATGCTTTCTCCTGTGTCATCTTTCTGTGGTAAGATTTTTAAATTCCATGTGCAATAGGATCTTAGTTTTCTATTTAACATGAAATCCTAAGTCATCAGTTAATGCTCAATGTAGCAAATAAAGAAAAATCAAGAAAAGTTTAGGGAAGACTAGCCACCCAAAGATCTACCTCCAGCATTCAAAGACAACCACGATCAATTCTTCAAGTCTTTTGTTTTACTTTCCTTCCTACCTTCCTTCCTTCCTTCCTTCCTTCCTTCCTTCCTTCCTTCCTTCCTTCCTTCCTTCCTTCCTTCCTTCCTTCCTTCCTTCCTTCCTTCCTGTGTGCAGAGATCGAATGCTCCTGAGTACTCTGAACGTGTAGGACACTTGCCCAGTAAAGCTGGGGGTGCCAAAACGCCCAGCCACCACTGTCATTTACACACTAGTGGTGAAATCAAACTGGAGGAGTAAAAAGAACCTTCACATGTAAGTATTTGTTTCTTGGGGCTACTGTAACAAAGTACCACATGCTGAATGGCTTAAACAACAAAAGTTCATTCTCTCACACTCTGCAAGCTGGACGTCTGAGATGGAGGTCTTGGCAGGGCTGTGCTCCCTCTGAGGGCATTGCAAAAGATCTGTTCCAAGCCACATCGTTGACTACTGCTGGTCCACTGGCTTCTGACCGGCTGACACCAGTCTTCACACGGTGTTCTCCCTGTGTGTGTGTTGGTGTCTACATTTCTTTTCTTTATAAGGATACTAGTTCTATTGGGTTAGGGGTCCTCCTCACTCCACCATGACTTTGTTTTCACTTAATCCTTATATCTACTACAACGTTCCTTCCAAATAAAGTCATATCCTAGAAGAGTGGGCATAGCAATTCCATATACACATTTAAAGAGACACAATTTAATTTATCAGATCCCATGTTTGGAAAGGGATTTCAGTGTCCCGGCCAAGCAGGAGGATCTGACTCATGCTGACTGTTTGTGGATGCTCATTGCTGATAAAGACCTTCCTGTATGAATGGATGTCTCCACAAAGATCCCTCTCAGAAGCCTAGGTTAACTGAGAGAGTTTAGATAAGAGGACTCACGGATCAAAATTATTTATGATGGTAGGGAGTTTGGCCTACTGCTAAGAATTTGTGTGACCTGAACTAAAAGAGAAAGGAAGGGCTTTTGGAGATGGGGTGTGAGTCAGAGAAAAAAGAATAGTGTGACCTGGGATAGTCAGCAATTTGTGTTTTGTAGGTTGTGAAAGACATTTTCACGCATTGGTTAAATAGATTGGAGTTCCCCAAAGTGGGTTCTGTGGAATTCCAATTTTGTAGGGTATTAAATACATATTATATGAGTAAAGAGTTGCATGGCAAAGTAAGTTTATGCAGCAATATTAAGCTATATTCTATTTTGACAACAAGACTTAACACCCTTTGTAGTATAGGCTCTCTATATATTCAAGAATAAATAGCAATCAACTGAGTATATACACTCAACTGGGCCACAGAAAATTTTTCTTGGAAATATAGTAAGGATGAATTTTAAGAGATATTCAGGTAGCTGATGGATGATCCCATTGTGAGGAAAGCCACAAAGTGGGTGGAAACAGTTGTTGATAATCCTGGAAAATCCCCAAGCTACAATAGCATCATTCTATATCCTAGATCTTTTCTGACATCTTTTCTCTCTTGCCAGAAAATGGGATATCTTTGGTTTGTCAAACATTTCTTAAAGTTTATACTATTTCTTGGGAATAATTGATGAAGTCCTCAACACTGATTATACAAATTTAGAAAAATATTTGACAAAATATCACAGACCTAGCATCGTCTTTAGACATATATCTCTTTTCAGCTTTTCCTGAAAAGGCTCGAGTACAGGTGTCTACGAGCCACCATTAATCTATTTAAACTAACATGGGGAGAAAGCTATCAATGGCCTTTGCCAAGTCTTCTAGCTGCCTGAAACAAGACAGGGAATACAAAACAGACTTCAGGTCTGAGCTTCATTTTCTTTGCACTTGTAATTTAAGTCATCCATTTGAATTTCCTTCCCAGAGAGAAAAAATGAAACAACAAACCCAAACCCCAGCGACAGATAGTTTCTTTGGCAGGTGTGATCAGAACAGAACATCCCAATGAAGAATGATGGAAAATGAGACAGGAAATAAGGAAAACCAATAATGGGTCTCTCATGAGCAGGTGTTTGTGGGCATCTGAGACTTGGTTGGCTGGGAGCTGGGGAATGTCTGGGAGAGTATATGGAATAGGCCTTGGGACTGTGCCATCAGGGGTGAGGTATCTGGGAGACTGGCTGCCCACTGACTGCCCCAAGCAGATGGACGTAGTCTGTACTGGCCTGAATGATGTTTCTCCAGAATTTGTGCACTTCCTGGAACCTTACAATGTGATCTTATTTGGAAAGAGACTTGTTATCAGTAGAATTAGTTCAGGTGGGCCCCTAATCCAATGAGACTGATATCCTTATAAGAGGAGGAGAACACAAACAAAATAGAGACACACAGAGGGATGATGGCCTTGTGAAGACAGAGGTAGAGAATTGGATGATGCTGTTACAAACCAAAGAACATCATGGACTACCAAAAGCTAGGAAGAGGCAAAAGATGGAACTGCCCCTAGAACCTTCAGAATGTTTATGGCCCTGCCGGCACTCTGATTTGGACTTCTAGACTATGGAACTTAAAAAGGATAAATTTCTGCTTTTTTTTTTTTTGAGACAGGGTCTCACTTTGTGGTTCAGGCTGGCCCTCAGCTCACTATGTAACCCAGGCAAGCCTTGAACTCAGCAATCCTCCTGCCTCTGCCTCCTGAGTGCTGGGATTACAGGCGTGAGCCACCACGCCCAGCACTGTGGTATGTGGTATTGATTGTTGGTGGGCATGAGTCACCATGCCCAGCATTGTTCTATGTGGTTACAGGGATCAAACTCAAGACCTTGTGCTCGTGAGGCGGAACCACTGAGCTAAATCTCTGGCCCTTGTTTTGTTTTTTTGAGATAGGCTCTTGCTTTGTAGTTCAAACTGGCCCTGAGCTCACTATGTAGCCCTGATAAGCCTCGAATTCAGCAGTCCTTCCTGCTCTGCCTCTTGATTGCTGGGATTACAGGTGTGAGCCACCGCACCCATTATTGTGGAATGTGGTACTGATCACTGGTGGTCGTGAATCACCACTCCTGGTATTGTGTATGGGGTTACCAGGGATTGAACCAGGAACCTTGTGCTTGCTAGGCAGGCACCAGAACCACTGAGCTAAATCTCCAGCCCAAATTTTTGTTGTTTTAAGCCACCTGCTTCACAGAACCTTGTCACAGCTCCAGGAGACTAACCCACCAAATGTATTATGTCCTCATGGCTCTGAGGAAGCCTGCGGATATACTCAAGATGTAGGTAGCTGGGGTGCAGTGCTGGCTGTGGGCTGCAAGCTGTCCCGGCCACACTGAGCTCAGAGGGGGACCGAGAGTATGTGAGGCAGGACACTGGCAGTGTCTGCCACCGTGGGTATTTTCACTGATGAGGAGACATGATGCTATGATGAACACATGGGTTTAGGAGACAGGTTCAAGTCTCTTGTTTGTCACTTACAAGTTTGTTTTTTTTTTTTTTGAGACAGGGTCTCGCTTTGTAGTTCAGGCTGGCGCTGAGCTCACTATGGAGTCCAGGCAAGCCGCCGTGAACTCAGCAATCCTCCCATCTCTGCCTCTCACTTACAAGTTTTAAGACCTTGTGCAAGTTGCATAACCTTTTTGAGACTCAGCTTTCCTTATTTATAAAATGGCCATAAAATTATACTTCCTAGACATTTAGAATAAAGTGAGTTTACTTTTATAAAGAACATGACAAGGTGGCAGATACATCCCCTAATTTTATTAGATATTATTAATAGCAAGACTATAACCTGTGGAGTCAAACAGATTTGAGTTCAATTTTTATTCTTACAGCACAGTAACCTTGGACAAGTTATTTAACTGAGTTTCACTTTTTCTTCCATAGAGCAAAGCCCTTTATCAGTTGTGTCTTTTCTGTAGCGAGCATAGAGGAGTCATTCTGAGGGTGGCCTTTGAGGATCCCCTCAGTTAGGGCTCTGAGGTTTCAGGTGGCATCTTTCCAATCCAAACTCCCCTGGGATTGCCGTAGAGTGCAGAGCTTGAGGTGGGTGTGTCCTATTGAGTCGTTGCTGGTACTAGTGCCGCACACTTTGTCCCTTAGTACTTTGTTCCTACCACCTTCTCACTCCTGGCTCATCACTCTGCATGTGACCTGTGCTAATAATGCCCATTGCCAAGTGACACGTAGAGTCTGGGCTGCAGTGGAGCTAGCTGCCTGGAGGGCATTCCTTTGAGAGGAGAGAGGAAGCTCAGTCTCTTGCCCTTGCCTTTGTGTCTGACTGGAAACATGGCCTCCGCCTGCGGAAACATTGGCAGCCACTCAGTGGAAAGGAGCTGGAGACTATTTACATGGGCGAGGTGAGTCAGCCCCTTCTCTGGCTCCTTGGCATGCAAAGATTGAGGTTGTGTGGCAGGTGTTAGCTGGACACCTTCCCACACCAGTCTCACTCTCAACTAGCAGTTAGTCAAGTGCTTGGGGGAAATGTGAACAGAGGGTCAGATACCACCCACTGGGTGCCATATACTCTTCCATGCTGCCGTCATAGCTGTCCAGTGTGGTACCCAAAACCGATGCTGATACAGTAGAGCATTTGAAGTATAGGCAAAGCTGCATTTACAAAAATATGTCAGCTGTATAGTGATGTTTGGATGAGTGACAGACCACATATATGCAAGTAGTCCTGTGAGATTGTAATGGAGCTGAAAGAGTTGCTGTGCCTTTCTGGGCCTGACGGAGCATGGTTATAATCCTAGCACTCTGAAAGCTGACACAGTAAGATCACAAGTTCAGCCCCAGCCTGGGGAGCTTAGCAAGACCTCATCTCAAAGAAAGACAAGGTCTGAGGATGTAGCTCAGTGAGAAGACCCTGGCTTGATTTCAGCACAGCAAGAAAAACTAAAAATCCTATTACCCAGTGACACCAGAGCTGTGGTGATGTCAGCAGAATACTATGTTTCTCATGTGTGTCATGATGCTGCTTGAGGAAATCACTGCACTGCCAGTTGTATAACAGCATAGCACATGCAGATGTGTTCAGTACATAAAACTAGATAATAAATGGCCATATCACTGCTTTATGTACTTATTATGCTACACTTTTAATCGGTATTTTAGAGTTTATTTCTTCTTATAAAAATGTTTGAAGTTTGAGCACTGTCTTGGCAAGTGTCTCAAGCAAGATCCTGACTCAAAATCAAAAATACAAAAAGAGTTGAGAATATAGTTCAGTACAAACACCCTAAATTCAATACCCACTACCACTGTGAAACAGTACGCTGTGAAAAATTACTGTGAAACAGTATGCTGTGTTAATCAGCAGCAGCCTTATGCACCTTGTGTTTACCATTTTTCTCGATTGTTGATTTAATTGCATTGTTCTGTTCATAACATCTTGAGGAGCAGTAAGCTACTCTGTTTAGGTTTGTATTAAGTACACTTTGTGGTGTCTGCACAAGTATGAAATTGCCTAAAACCACAGTTCTTAGAACATATCTCTATCATCAACTGACACAAACTGCATTTAATTTTGTTTTAAAAACTGATGCTGGATTCAATTATGGAAATTGTTTTTAAAAATCATTTGGAACAACTTAGGTATGTGGATCATACCTTTTATTTTTACAAATCCACATTCATGAAATCTAAAAAGAGACCAAATATTTCCAGTATAAATGTACCATTCAAGTTGATATGTGCTACATAAGTATAAAATACCCATTGGAAAAAAGCAATGCAAAATCTCTCTCTCATCATGATGTATATATAAAATGTACCAATAAAATCAATTTTTAAAAAATCTCTCTCTTTCTCTCTCTCTTTCCTTTCTTTCTGTACTGGGGGTTGAACCCAGGGCCTTCACGCTGAGCTGTATTTCCAGCTTTTTTCATTTTTAAATTTTGAGATTGGGTTTCTCTAAATTGCTAAGTTGTAAAGGCTGGGCTCAGACTTGCCATCCATCTGCCTCTGCCTCAGCCTCCCGGACTGCTGGGATTGTATGTGTGTGCCATCACACTCAAGTTCATTATTCAGTTTTTAAAACTCTGATTACCCGATGAAGTGCTGAAATTTGGGGTTAAATAAAATAGTTTTGTTTAAAATTATTTTTACCTATTTATTTTTGGTGGGCTGTTTGTTTTGAGACAGGATCTCGCTTTGTAGTTCAGGCTGGCCCTGGGCTCACTATGTAGCCCAGGCAAGCCTGGACCTCACAGCAGTCATCCTGCCTCTGCCTCCCGAGTGCTGGGATTGCAGGCACGAGCCACCACACCTGGCATTATGGTATATGGTACTGATTGCTGGTGGGCGTGAGCCACTATGTCCAGTATTGTGGTACGTGGTACCGGGGATTGAACCAGGGAAATTGTGCTTGCTAGGCAGATGCAAATCCCCGGCCCATCTTTTTGGTGTTTTTGTTTGTTTGTTTGTTTTTGTTTGTTTGAGACAGGGTCTCGCGTTGTAGTTCAGGCTGGCCCTGAGCTCACTATGTAGCCCAGGCAAGCCTTGAACTCAGCAATCCTCCTGTCTCTGCCTCCTGAGTGCTGGGATTACAGGCGTGAGCCACCACACCTGGCACTGTGGTATGTGGTATAGATTGTTGGTGGGCATGAGTCTCCATGCCCAGCATCATATGTGGTTACCGGGGATCGAACTCAGGACTTTATGCTTGCGAGGCAGGCGCCGGAACCACTGAGCTAACCCTCTGGCCCTTTTTGGTGCTTTTAATATAGTGACTAGAAGAATTTTAAATTACTTACATGCCTTGCGGTGTATTTCTATTAGACAGTGTTGCCCTTGCTTAGTAGAAGCATAAGACAGCAGAGCTAGAAGCGGTCCCCGGTGTGTCCTAATGAGATTCCTGAATTTAGAGATGAGGACCTGAGGCCTGAGGAGTGGAAATGACCTTCCCGTGAATACGAACACAGACCCCTTTTTTCTTGACCAATCCTGCACAGAAGCTAGGATGTTACAAATTACAAATAAGGCAAATTGCACAAAATGAGATAATGAATTAAAAGGACATGTTTATAACAGAAGACAGCCATTGTCAATAAAGTGTTTCAAATGTATGTTAGTGTTTGTTACTATTTTTGCTCTCTTTGAGGAGTGTAAATGAGCTGGGAAGTGTCTCTGGAGCTTACCCAAAGAGGCAAATTCCTCCTCATTTCTCCTAACACCACCTCATCTTGAGAACTTTGTTGATTTGGGCTGAGGTTGTCCTCTCCTTCTTTCCTTTTCTCCCACCTTCTCTTCTTTTCCAGCTCCTTCTACTTCAGTGCATAGGGCAAAGGGAACCTTTCAATGGGAGGCATTACTCCTGTCACGTAGGCCTCAGTCCTATTCCTACCACCTGTCTTCTGGAGCTGGAGACAGAGATACGGCCCCTTCCCAGGCTGTTTGTTCTCTGCTACTGCATCTGGATGGGAACTGAACAAATTGGAAACCGCCACTGTGATGTACATCTTTACACTGGGTGTAAAGAGGGATGGCTGTGAACATGGCATAGAAGGATAAGGCAGAGGTTTTTCTGATCTGAGGCTCCTTGTGTGTTAGGCTTGGTTTATCTTCTGTGTGGTGTGTCAGAGGTACTAGGGGTATGGTTGTATGTTTTACCATGAGTAGAGGATGCTGTGGGCTATCCAGGAAAAGTGTTCCGTCTGGTGCCTGGGCAAGTGGTGAGGCAATTTTGAGTCCTCTAGACCCAGGCGGGGTTTGGTGAGGGCCTACCCAGTGGATGTGGCTATGGATGGTCGTAGTTGTGACTACATGCTTGAAAGTTACATAGACCCCTAGAGTGCAGTGTCATATGGCCTTTTAATTTCAAGACACAGGACATTTCTTATGACACCAAAGGACTGAAAGAGACTGCGATAAAATCACTGTCATCTACTAGTCTTCTTCCTTCCCTCCTTTTCTTCCTCCTTTTTCTCCTCCCTCCTTTCTTTCCTTCCTTCTTTCATCCTTTCCTTCCTTTCTTCCTTCCCTCTCTTCCTCTTTCCATCCCTTTCCTCTTTTCTCTTATGTACTGCATTTTAGGTTAATATAACCTTTCCTCTGAGCCAGGCACTTTCCTGGAATTATTTGCTATTTATCTTTTCTCTTCCATAATTGCCCCTTTCAAAGCATCATGGGGACTGACCACCACTTCAGTGACTCATTATGAAAGCTTCTTCATTCCTCACTGGGCCTAATGCAACTCTGGAACTCACAGTTCCTTCGGGCTTGTTCCCTTCATAAGTGCTGGTTGACGTGCGTGTGCACCTCCTGTCCAAGAAGAGTGTGGCACAAGGATAAGGGCTGAGGGAATTCATGGCTAAGGGGTGGGAAAAAGCTGACCAGGGAGGTAAGTCTGAGGGTCTATATCCCTGCTGTCTGCTCTCCCGGCAGGGTCATCACAGGCTCTGATGATGCCAAATCAGGTCTGTAGCCTCTCAGTCGGTCACTGCCATGTGAGGCTATGCTGACTGTGTGGCACTAGATTACAGCTTAGTTGTCTTTGACACCAGTCTTTCCCTCTAGCACAGGCCTGAAGAATGCAGCTATCTGCAGCTCTCACACAAGTCTCTGGTTTTACCAACAGGGTCTGAGCCAAAAGGAGAATCCCACCAGTTGAGAGGCCTGTGGTCCTTTCTTAGGGGCAGTGGCTCTGGGGTCATACTGACATGGGGAACCCAGGCTGTCCCCCTCGGGAGCATCCAGCTAGGCTCGTGGTCTAAACTCTGACTCTCATGAATACAACTTACAAGGTGCTCATCAGTGGATTTGAAAAGAAAGAGCAATTGCTCTTTTTCTTTTTTTTGTCTGCAAAAATCCACTTGGAAACCCCTATTTGCTTCACCATTTTGCCCAACTCCATTTTCATTCAGTAAACGAAGGACACATAAGGAAAAGTCATGACATTTGAATTCCCAAGAGACACAGTGTGTCTTGGAAGGCTTGGTAGATCTGCAATGCTGCCCTAATCCATCCCTAAGTCTGTAAATTTCTGAACTTCTCCTGGTTTTCAAATCTATCAAATGAGGACACCTCAATC
The DNA here is from genome assembly GCA_004025085.1 of Thryonomys swinderianus. Classification (NCBI taxonomy): domain Eukaryota; kingdom Metazoa; phylum Chordata; class Mammalia; order Rodentia; family Thryonomyidae; genus Thryonomys; species Thryonomys swinderianus. The sequence goes on along the minus strand of PVIC010034669.1, from coordinate 6,494 downwards.
ATTGTACAGGGTTGTCATTTAGGTGAAATTAACTAGGCAATGTGAAAGTAATTTGCGAAAGAACAAAGGAAGGAAAGGAGGCAAATGATTATTTGGCACTTAGCACACGATTCAGCCTGCATCTGGGTTTGGACTCCAGTTCTGGAGACTGGCAGTCTCCCTGTTTCCCACCAGTCTCTTGTGCTCAAACTCGATGTCTTCTGCTTCCTCATACCTTGGTCTGACCTTAGTGGTTCCTAGGGAGCACTCTAATCATCCAGTAAACGCTTATGCCGAAGTGTTGATAGTTTATAGACAACTCCTAGAGTCCTGGGTTCTGGTAGTAGACCTGGCAGTCTCCTTGTGATTTGGTCAGGGTCCTCCGAGGCTTTCTGATCACAACCATGTCCCTGACTCTACACTGCTCATAGAGCATCCAGAGGTTCTCAAAACTTTGATAAAACAACAACCCAATCCACTCCCCTCCCCCCAAATCTAAGCACTTTAACTTGGTCTTCATTTGACTTCAATTAACTTTTTCCACTCTTACAGTCCTTCTTCCTCCCTCCCTAGACTCACTCCCCTGTACTCCCAAAGCCTGCACTTCTCTGTTCACAATCTTCTACACTCTGGATGAATGCAACAACCCAGTACTCTCAGAGCTACAGCTTTTATTTTTGAGTTCCCACTTCTGTTTTTCAGTACCTCTCTCATCCACATAACATCACCCATGCAATGCTCTAGCCAGACATATTACAGTGGATTCTAACTGTTAGATAAATCTAAACCATGACATGGCACACAAGGTAACTAATTCAGAATCTTCAAAGACAGGACAGACCTTAAAGAAAAAAGTCAAAATGATTGTCCTAGATTTATAGAGATACTGTTCTAGATTACATTGACAATGAAATACAACAGGACCCTTCTGTGGTACTGGATTTTAAAAACAACAGTAGAGAGAATAATATTAGGAAAAATTAGATAAATTTGATTGTGGTCTCTATATTAACCTTCTAGAGCTATCATGACAAAATAGCATAGACAGGTGGCTCAAATAACAGAATCTATTTTCTTCTCATTGTGGAGTGTAGAAGCTACAGTCAAGGCATTAGTGGGCTTGGTTTCTTATAAGGCCTCTCTCTTCTAGCCTTCCCTGCTGAGTTCCAATATGGTTTTCCCTGTGTGTTTGTGTATCAGTTCATCTTATAAAGACACAGGTATTATCAGATTAGGACCAAAACCACGGTCTCATTTTCTCCTGATGGTTTTTGTTTTGTTTTTGTTTTTTGAGACAGGGTCTTGCTTTATAGTTCAGGCTAGCCCTTAGCTCACTACATAGCCCAGGCAAGCCTCGAGCTCAGCAATCCTCCTGCCTCTGCATCCCCAGTACAGGGATTACGGGTGTGAGCCACACCCCCAGGATTGTGGTATGTAGTACTGATTGCTGGTGGGTGTGAGTCACCATACCCGGTAATGTTGTATATGGTTACTGGGGATCAAGTATATGGTTACTCAGGACCTTGTGCTTGCTAGGCAGGCACTGGAACCAATGAGCTAAATCTCTGACACATCCTGATTGGGGGGGGGGTCTTTAAACACCCTTTTTCCAAATATTGTGATGTACTGGGGACTTAAATATATTACATTGTGAGAACAAACTAATAGTTGACCCCATAACAGTCTAGATATTAATGCAATTAGTATATGTATTTATTGTAGACTTATTGGGCAAGACATTGCACTTATATCAAGTAACCTTGCTCTTAGGACACACATATTAAAATGTATAGGTGTGAAGAGACAATGATTGGAACTTTCAAATGGTGCAGGAAAAAGATGCAGAGATAATATGTGACAAACATTAACAGATGGTAAACCTAGATAAGGAGTAAAAGATATTCATTTTACACATATCATATATATATTCTTGCAACTTTACTATAGCTTTCCAAATTTCAAGGTAAAGGGCCGGAGGGTTAGCTCAGTGGTTCCAGCGCCTGTCTTGCAAGCGCAAGGTCCTGAGTTCGATCCCCGGTGACCACATATAATGCTGGGCGTGGAGACACGCCCACCAACAATCAACACTGCATACTACAATGCCGGACGTGGTGGCTCACGCCTGTCATCCCTGCACTCAGGAGGCAGAGACAGGAGAGTTGCTGAGTTCGCGGCGGCTTGCCTGGGCACAAAAAATTTCAAGGTAAAAAGTAGGGAGGAACAAATCCCATTGTATTTTCCTCAAAGTCTCTCACCTCCTCACATATGATGCTGGTTACACACTGTGTGTTCAGAAAATGATCATTCTTTTCTATTTTGTACTAACCTCCATTTATTCCGTATTTAGATTTGCTTCACTGCTGCCTATTTAAACTCCTCAAGGGTAGGGGATTTAGGTCAGTGGTTCCAGGATCTGCCTAGCAAGCGCAAGGCCCTGAGTTCAATCCTGGTAACCACATACAACAATACTGGCATGGTGTTTCATGCCCACTGGAAATCAGTACCACATACCATGATGCTGGGCATAGTCTATAATCCCAGTACTCAGGAGGCAGAAGCAGGAGGACTGCTGAGTTTGAGGCTTCCCTGGCTATAGTGAGCTCAAGACCAGCCTGAACTACAAAGTGAGACCCTATCTCAATAAAAGAAAAAAAGTTAATGAGTGCAGAATCCCCCTTACTCCCTTGTCTTCTTTGCCTGTTTCCTTCTTTATTTCCTTTCCTTTCTTCTCTCATTCCCATGCACTGCCTTTTCTTCCTTGCTTCTATTTGCATGGAATTACTGGGCTCTGGGTGCTCCTTGGCCAGGCATAGGTGCCCCTGAAAGCCCAAGTCCTGAAAGGGAGGCAAGCACAGCTGGTGGTGCCAGTGTAGGGTGCCATAGGTGCCTGGCTGGGCTTGCTCTGCAGGTGGTGAACCAGAAGAGGAAGCACAGGCAGGTGCACCCCCAAAGGACATCTCAGAGCTTATCCTAAGCCTTAGTATTCTGGGAAGAAAATCTCACCTTCAAAACGCTCCTAATTTCTTTCCTGCAAAAGACCTCGAGGCATTTCCTCCCAGCACAGCCTGCATTCACCTTCCTCTGGTTTACCATGTTTCTGTGCAAGCATGTTGGTGTGCACCACTGCAGTGTCACTTAGGAATCTGTGAAGCCTGTTCCAGCTTTCACACCAGCGCCCTTCTCTCCCAGAGGGCAGATCTCCACAGTTCCAGGGCACTTGGACACCCAGCCTGCCGGGAGCTAGCGCCCAAATTCAGACCATCCTCAACAATCAAACCATGGACTCTGCTGTTACTGGGTAGCTGCTTTTAAAAATACCACGCCTCATACATGTTCCAGGGTGTCAGGGGTGCTCACCTCTTGGTTCCAGGTCCTTCTTGTCTCAAACAAATAACTGAAACAAACCAAAAAACAGTGCCAAAGTATATTTCAAAAGTGAATGGTGAAGGAGAAACTGGGTCTGCAGAGCGAACTAGGGTTGAACCAAAGAGAGGAAAACTTAAAAATAAAAGCACATCCTGGATCTGGGGACCCAGGATAGGCTATTGTGAAGAGGCATGAGAGTGAGTTCTTCATGGCATCAGTGTCCTTTTATGCCATCCATGCCTCACAGAAGCCTGCAAGAACTTTATAGATGGGATCTGGAAGGTGTGCTTTATAGGTTTTGGGATTTTGGCAATGCCTCACTTCCTAGCCAGTCTAGGCCTTGCCCTGTCTCTAACTCAGATCTGGATTTGTCCTGGGAAAAGAGAGCTTTAAGGAAGCACACAAAGGTTTTTTACTGGGCTGTTTCCTTGGGAGATGACTGTGAGTGGCTGCCCTGATGGCCCTGGCCCTTCCCAGGCAGAAGATCATGCTCAGCTCAAGGTCGAGGGAAGGTAATAGAATCACCTCCTTAGGAAGGAACCACAGAAGCACTCCAGGACTCCAGGTTACGTCTTCCTCTGTGGTCTTTCTACTTGCTGGGAGTGGTGGTGATGGCGGCAGCAGCAGCAGCCTCATTAGAATCTTTGTTTCACTGCTCTTCATCTCTCATAAGAGCAAGAATTTGTTTTAAAACACAACAAAGCCCCTATCACATGATTGACTTAAAGCTTTTCTACAGTCCTCTAAAACCCTTCCACTTGTGGCACTTTGAGTAAATCCAAAACAGCGTTTTCTCATCACTCTTTCTTCAGCTCACAAAGTCCCCTTCTCAGAGAGACCTTCCCTGACCACTTTGTTTAGTAAGCACCCTCTGCCTTGCCCATCATTATTATTTATCTCAGCAGTTTGTAAGTATTTATTTACCTGCTCCTTGGCTCCTTATTAGTCTCCCCCAAGACAATAAATCACATGAAGGAAGAGCCTTTTCAATTCCTGTGGCAGAGGTAAAAGGGGGTATGGGGGGGGGTGTTAGAGAATGGAACAGTGGATAGATAATATGAAGGGAAACAACTGTCACCATTCTGAGCTGAATAGAGATCAAACACTTTGCTCGAATATCTGTAGAAATGTTCAATCATGGGTCCATAAAGCACAGTAACCAAAGTATAGTCCATAACTACCGTCATTATTCAGACCTGCATTCGACAAGGAACCAAGGCCCAGTGGCCAAAGCTACAATTCATAATTCTGTCATTGTTCAGCCCTGTTCTGGACAATCTGCAACTACCTGTATAGTCTCAAGCCCTGTCCCTGGTAGACAGGCATAGCTCCTTTGTACCGAACTTTCCCAGAGGTCCCACTGTGACTTTTTCCTTTCACAGCCTCCCACTTTGTACCTGTGACCCTATAGCCTACACAATCAATAGCTGATCTGTTCTCTACTGCCAGTCCCTCTCAGTTATGTTCTGAAATATACTTGCCCTGTTGAGCTTGTACCTCTGCTTCTTTTCCCTTTTTTCCTTACAGCTTTGCCTTGTGCCCTTTCCTTGTGTAGTTCCCATTCTCAGTCAACCTGTTGCTGGCAGAACTGGAAATAGAATCCAACCTGCTGACCCAGCTCCAGCCTGTCCTGCCAGTGAAATTTAGGATTGCAAGGCTGCCTGATGTTTTCAAGATACTCTGGGGTGCGGGTGACTTTTGGATGCTTCCGCTGCCCCAAGGGGATCTGATCTGATGCCACCTGTAGAGTCCCTGACTTCTCTCTGAACTTGAAGTTTTTGGAGAAAAGAGCTACCAGACCAAAACCACTGTACATCAACATATAATTTTTTTGCCAAATGCCGCAATGAATTCATTACTTATTTTCACAGATTTGAGAAGTTCCTGAAGTCACTAAAATCTTTTCAAAATAACATCAGAAAAATAATTGAACACAGGTTAAGTCAAGTAATGCTAACAAGATTATAATTTTTAAATAAAAACATAGTTAATTTCCTTTAATACTAAGCCAAAGGGTGTATTATGATGACATTTATTTTCTTGTATAACATTTTTAGTTTCCTGGGGTGAATTATAGCTTTATTTTTTCTTCTGCTTAGATTTCTTTGAACCTTTGGGTGAGCCTTGCCATGTTCTCTGATATACCTCGGAAGCGTTCCTCAATACAACTTTCCCCCCATTGGTAAATCCATGTAGTAGTTTCTGTGTTTGGTATTTTTCCAAAGATGGTGCTTCTACGTATTTCCTTCCTCTCCTCTCATCCTTCCCTAGGACCTGTGACTCCCTAAGCCTCCTGGCCAAAATTAATGGAAGTAGGAGATGCTCAGAAGTTACTAACAGCCGCATCTCCACTTCACCTCGAGTCTCTGACTCCACACCTAGGTTCGACCACCTCATTTACATGTTTCCTTAAAAGGATTTTGCCAAGCCAGGTGTGATGGTACACATCTGAAATTTCAGCTACTCGGGAGGCTGAGACAGGAGGATTGCAAGTTCAAGGTAGTGTGGACAACTGTCTTAAAATTTAAAAAAATTTTTAAAAAGCTAGAGCTGGTTAAATGGAACCATAGCTCAATGGTAGAGCACCCCTGGGTTGAATCTCTTTTTTTCTGGAAAAAAAATAATTTGATCAGCATTTCACTGTGGACCACAAAGCAAGTAAAAGGTCCAGGGAGGGGGGTATGATATTACTAGACTGCCTTCACCCTACTACTGCTGTAATTTGACAGTGTCGTTGTATGGAATAGATTAGGCAGGATTTTGTGAGATGTCTGTCAGGTTGTTGCTAAGATAAATTTTATAGTGGCCCTAAATGTACTGTGCCCCATAAATTCTATGATACTAAAAAGAAAGATGACCTAATTAGAAGGCAACAAAGTCTTCCAAGCATCTCTCAAATCTTATTATTTTGTTCTGTGCCAGCCTCATAAGTGGTCAGTGTCATGATTTGAACGGAGTTCTGAAAAGCTCCTGTCTTGGAATACCAACTCTGTTAGGAAGAAGCTGCCTGAATTTCCACCATGATTGTTCTGACCTCTATGCTGAGAAATCTGCTCTGAAACTCAGATTTATCTTAGAGGCATCATACACTAAACTACATCTAGCTTTGCTTTAGGGAGAATATGTATGAACTGCTTTCTAGAGAGAAG
>PVIC010034668.1:0-19462 GCA_004025085.1 Thryonomys swinderianus | reverse complement strand
ATACAAGCTATTTATGAGAAACCAACAGCCAGCATCATACTCAATGGGCAAAAACTGTAACCTTTTACACGAAGGGCAGGAATGAGACAAGGATGTCCGGTGTCACCACTCTTGTTCAATATAGTACTGGAAACATTAGCCATAGCAATCAGGCAGGAGAAAGATATAAAAGGAATAAAGATAGGAAAGGAAGAAGTTAAACTGGCATTATTTGCTGATGATATCATATTCTTTCTAGAGGATCCTAAAAACTCAACCAAAAGACTGCTAGACTTAATTACCAAATTTGGTAATGTTGCTGGATACAGGGTCAATGCTCAAAAATCAACAGCCTTTGTCTACATAAACAACAGATTCACTGAAAGAGAAATTGGGGAGGCAATCCCTTTCACAGTTGCACCCAGAAAATTGAAATATCTAGGAATCAACCTAACAAAGGAAATGAAGGACCTCTATTCTGAAAATTATAGGACTCTGAAAACTGAGATAGAAAAGGAAATCAGAAAGTGGAAAGATATCCCTTGTTCCTGCGTCGAGAGAACCAGCATTGTCAAAATGGCTATACTCCCACAGCTACTATATAGATTCAGTGCAATTCCAATTGAAATTCCAACAGTATACTTCACAGAGCTAGAGAAAATAATACAAAAATTCATCTGGAAACACAAGAAACCTAGAATAGCAAAAGTGATTCTAAGCAACCATGACATGGCAGAGGGTATTACAATCCCCAATTTAAAACTCTACTATAAAGCTGCTGTGATAAAAGCCACTGTGCATGGTACCAGCAAAGTAACAGACTCGAGGACCAGTGGAATAGATTAGAAGACCCAGAAACAACTCCGGATACACTAAGCAACCTTATCTTTGACAAAGGAGGCAAACATCCCCAATGGAAGAACAACAAAATGTTGATGGAAAAACTGGGCTTTAGCCTGGCAAAAGCTAGAGCTAGACCTATCTCTTTCACCATGCACAAAATTAAACTCACAGTGGATATGAGACTTAAACATTAAAACAGAAACAATAAACATGCTGAAAAACAGGCTAGGTAAAACTCTAGGAGACTTTGGCTTAGGCAGAGATTTTATGAATAAAACCTCTATAGCCCAAGAACTAGCAGAAAGAATCAACAAATGGGATCTCGTACTACTGAAAAGCTTCTGCACAGCAAAAGAAGTTGCTGGCACTGCTAAAACACAACCAACAACATGGGAAAAAATCTTTGCTAGCTGTTTATCAGACAAAGGGCTATTATCTACAATATATAAAGAACTCAAACAGCTCAGCCTCCCCCAGTTTAAAGACCCAATTCAAAAATGGGCATCTGAAATGAACAGACACTTCTCAGAGGCAGAAGTCAAAGCAGCCAGGAAACATATGAAGAAATGTTTAACGTCACTGGTAATTCGAGAGAAGCAAATGAAAACAACACTGAGATTTCATCTCACTCCACAAAGAATGGCCGCTCTCACAAAATCCACCAACAATAAATGCTGGCGTGGCTGTGGGGAGAGAGGAACACTTCTCTACTGTTGGTGGGATTGCAGACTTGTGCAACCATTGTGGAGATCCGTGTGGAGATTTCTCAGAAAACTAAGACTAGGTGTCCCATTTGACCTGGCTATCTCCAATGTGATTTTAAAAATCACATTGGAAAGGCCGATGTACACCCTTGTTCATAGCAGCTCAGTTTGTGATAGCTCAGTCTTGGAAACAACCCAAATGTCCATCAACTGGAGGGTGGATAAAGAAGATGTGTGTGTGTTTTTTTCTAAAACAGAGTATTACTCTGCCATAAAGAATGACAAGATCGATCCATTTAGGTGCAAATGGAGACACCTGGAGGATATACTAATATGTGAAATCAATAGATCACAGATAGACAAATTCCGGATCTTCTCTTTGGCATGAACACCTGTAGATGCAAATGAGCTCTAGAAAGTATGACAGCTTTTATAGATTGGGAAATTTCCATAGGAAACTTGGTGTGGGAATGTGATGAAGGGAAGGAATAATTATGATTCAGAAAGAAAATAAAAGAGTATAAAGGGGGTGAGGAGGTGTGGGTGGGTAGGTATATGGTTAAAAATGAGAATTAACTTGTGTCATATACTGGTACAAATTCCCCAATGTTATATGTGATTTTGAGATGTATATAAATTGTACCAATAAAGAATTCAATTAAAAAAAGCCACAGGAGGTGAGCTTCCCAAGTCCTTGGGAGCTCACATGATGCTACGGATGGTACTATGCTTGATATTTTTTGGTTTTGTTTGCATCCTGTTCTTTTCTCTCCCCCATTTTTCCCTTTCCAAAGGGGAGTAAACTGCGCCATTTTATGTTCAGACTATTTAAGTTTATTTTTTATTTGTATAGGGCTGTACCCCAGAGTTTGCCCTATATCTCAGATGAAACTCTGGACGTGAACTTTTCAACAATCCTAAAACGTTAGGACTTTGACAATTTTTAGTAATGGACTAAATACATTTCACATAATAAGATGGAATGAGCCTTTGGAACCCAGGGACAGGACGTTATGAAAGAGATCTAAAATACCTCCCAAAGGCTTCATGTATCCAGAGGTGGGTTTTTGGGAAATGCCTGATTATAGGAACTAATGCAGTGATGAGTTTGAGACTGAGTATCCTCTTAGGAGCTGGAAACTGATCAGCGTAGATCACTCGGTGTGTAGCCTGAGCTTGTATCTCCCTCCTTCGTACCCTATAACCTCTGTGTCTCCCACACACCACGTGTGGAGAAGTTCTCCACTACCCCTTTCCTCCATGTTGTTTCTTCCTTGGAAGAGGCCAACCATTGACAGAGTCCACCGAATACTTAAGTGAAACAAAACCTCTCTTCTTTCAGTTGAGTGTCGAGTGTTTTGTCACAGAAACAGTGGCTAACACACTCTCCTAGATTGGATTGTAGTCAGGCTCCTTTTAGCACCTTGCTAAGGTCCTAGCGTTGGCCTATGCAAACTGTGAAACTCAGCAGAGATGACCTTAGTATGCTCCTCCCCCCACTAAGACATTTCAGCAACAACTAACACAGATCCTAATAATCCTAATCACTATTTTTAGGGTGATGACTCTATCCCTTTAGTTCTTACCTGAGACCTTGAGCTCAAGACTATCAGAATAATTTTCTATTTGTTCAGCATACTGAAAACAGGGCCCCTGCCTTCTAATCTCTGCTGTAGGATGAGAGTTTCCCCCTTAGACCTGGCAGTCAGCAAATTCCAGTGGCCAAGACCTTATACACCTTTCCTCTAATCTTTTTTCTAAAATTTTGCCTCCATACCTCTGCGAAAATCCTCATCACACCCTCATCCACTCTTTCACTCTTTACTTAAATTCCCACTTTGCTTCTTCACAAGTATCAACTGAGTTCAGTTTACCCTGGATTCTTTTCTCTAAATCAATACTTATTACTAAATAAAATCTATTGCTGTCCTTTCAGCTTATTTCCAGCTTTATAGTTGGCAAGATTTGTACCCTATTTTTTTACTGTCTCATCTTTCTGAAATTTTTTCCACACATTGTACAAGGTAAAGGAAGAAATAAAGGAATCCTGTAACTTGTCCAAAAGTAATTAATTATTAAGAGCTATGGTAAATTGATACCTAAAATTGTCAAAATGGTGGCTTGAGAATATTTGACCATAAACTACTTATTGTATGATTTTATATGTAACACAAATAAAATAATAAATTTATATTTTTTTTATTCAAGGTCTTTCCTTGTAGATCAGGCTGGCCCTGAGTTTACTGTGCAGCCCAGGCAAGCCTTGAACTCAACAGTCCTCCTGCCTTTGCCTCCTGAGTGCTAGGATTACAGGCATGAGCCACCATACCTGGCACTGTGGTATGTGATTACCAGGGATTGAACCAGGGTCCTTGCACTTGCTAGGCAGGCACCAGAGCCACTGAGCTAAATCTCCACCCACTTTATTAGTGTTCTTAACTGTGATACATACTCATTTTTTCATACACAATAAGCAGATATAATAGCATTATTAAATTAATTATTACTCATCAAAGTATAACACCAGTAGTATTCTACTTCTCTTTTTCCATGAATGAAAAAAATCTACATGATCCATAAATATACTCATTCATTACCAGTGGGCATCTTTATTAGCTTTCAGAACTACATTATTAAAATTATAACCTCACTGAGCAGTCAACTAACTTTTAATCTCTGTTTTAATAGGGTGGTAAAACTCTACTGCCTGGAAATAACAATGTTATAAAGAACTTTTTTATAAATTTACAAACTAGGGAAAAATCTTAATAACTTTTTGAAGTCGTCAGATTTCATTTGAGTTTAAAGCAGACTGAAACAGCACTGTAAATGAGCTACCATTTCTCCTGAACAGTGGAAGCTATTGCTTTAGTGAAAAATAATTAAAAATATGGCAGCATTCATATGATGTTATTCACCAAATAGATGAATTCAAGTTATCCTAATGTGAGGCAAAATAATACATTTCAACAGGAAACATTATCCTTCACAAAAATATGCACTCTAATAGAACATTTAGGGAGCTATTAGTTTATAGTGTGAATATCGATTTTCAGAGAAAGCTCTTTGTTCTTTTGTGCCCTGAAAATTTTCACACCTCACAGAAACATACCCTAGTAATATCTGAAATAACTAGCTGTGCATGCTTCCATAATTTTGGAGTTATAACTTTAGGAAAGTGTTTTAGAATATAGTACAGGTGGAAAGTAAAATCTGTAAACTGATTGTCTTTAAATTATACCTTTCCCTGAATGTCTTTTTGTGTCATCAGGAAAATTAGCATTTCAGTTTCAGGAACAGTATTATACATATTTCAAAGACTAAATGTGTTAAGTTAGTAACCCTATATTAACAAATAAGGAAATAAAAGTACTGATATTTTATAATCATTAACTATTGAATCAGTTAAGCTGAAAAAATGTACAATTGATTTCTTTTTTTCCTTTTTTCTTTTTTCTTTTTTGAGACAGGGTTCGAATTGTAGTTCAGGCTGGCCCTTATCTCACTATGTAGCCCAAGCAGGCCACAAACTCAGTAATCCTCCTGCCTCTGTCTCCCAAGTGCTGGGATTACAGGCATGAGCCACCATCCCCAGCAATGTATAATTAATTTCAATACATATGTATTATCTATTTGTCCTTATTTCAGGAGTTTTTCTCCTGAAAACTGGCCTTTTCCAATGTCTAAAACCACTTATACTAAAACCTGAGGATTTAATCTTAAAATAAATTACTTGTCAAATGATAAAACTATAAGAAATAAAAGTTATGCTGTTATAAAGCAAACTATCAAAATAAGCATTTACTGGAGTTTATGTTATGTCAAGAATCAAGAAGACAGTAGATAAGTGCAGACAAAGAAGCAGAGAGAAATTATCATAAAATCACATGGAAGTCAATGTACATCATCATTGGAGAAGTATATTTGAATAACTGTAGTGATATACCACTGTTGTGGTGTGAATATTTAAACTAAAGATTGCTAACTGCCACTCAAAAACAAATTAAGAGACAGTATATTTGTGAGAAAGAAAAGACTGATCTGTAACACTGAGAATTATCAGTCACATAGTCAGCTATCTACTATTTGCAGTATTCATCACAGTGTAAAAAATATTAAACAAGTATTTATCATATTTTATCTACCTTCATTGATCAATTATGTATGGCATTTTCTGTCAAAGAAAATCAATATCATATGTCTTAATCTGCTTTAGCTAACAAATCTGCATCATATAACTTATGCCCCCCCAATCGAAAACCACCGAATGACAAATATTGTGAATAAATCCCAGCACTGAGGTTAGCAGCCATGGCACCATGGAAGATACTGTTGAAAGATGACCTCCAGAGTTACTTCACAAAGAGACAAAAATTATGGGAAAGGTTTTGAGCCAGGGGGAGCCTTGGCGGTGTTAAAGGCAATATGACTTTTATATTAATAATTTTTACCTCAAACTTTTCACTATATATTGATTATAAGTACTATATTTCTTGTGGTAATCCCTCACAAAATTATAAATCACTAAAGCTCTACCCCCTGCCAAATATTTCAGTGTTGCCAAAACCATAACAAATTTCAGTAATGTTTCAGCAAGGTAATAGAGCTTTCAACTCAACAGACGAATACACATCTGAGAAGTTCCCATCTCACTATAGGTTTGATTGGAAAACTGTGTTTGTAGACTGAATCTTGCTACCATATGTGCTTTGATATATTTCTCTTAAATTATTCTCTCTGGAGGCTTTTTCAACAAAATCTGATCAAACTGGCTCCAAGTCAGATAGCAAATATAGAACTTTGTGTGTGTGTGTGTGTGTGTGTGTGTGTGTGTCCATATTCTCATAGCATATAGAGAGAAGAGCTAAGTTACTTGTCTTTGGGAGAAGATTAAAAAATAATACTTTAAAACCAATTGAGCTATTTTATGTTCTTATGCTTTCTTGTTTTTATGTTTCAGTTTTTAGATACATTAATTCCTATTTTAGCTTAAGCCATATATGTGCATAATTTTGTTTTTCATTTATTAACTTACATTTAATATGATTTTCATGGATAATTCTAACAACTTAATTTTTAAAAATTTTGAATCTTTATTGGTACATTATATATACACATTATGATCACACATGATATTGAAAATTTGTACCAGTATATGACACAATTTAATTCTCAATTTTCCCATTCCCCTACCCACCCTACCACCCCCTGACCCATATACATAAGCTTTCTTTCCCTTTTTTTATTACCAACATATTTTTTCCTTGTTACTTATCCCTACAGCAAATTCCCCTTTAAATATTTTCTAATTCACAATATCTACCACATATTCTAGAGCTCATTTACATCCTCAGTTTCTCATAAGAGAAAAGATACGATATTTACACATCTGTGATCTATTACTTAAGATATTAACATGTAGATTCTGAACTCTTCAGTAATCATTATACTGATGGTTTTGTAGGAATAAGTTCTAACTTGTTCATTACATCCTCCATATAAGCTTATCGCCTTCCCAGACGAATGATGGTAACCAGGTTTCCTCACCATGATGCTCTGTAATGATGCGTCTGCTTTGTACAGAACAGCAAGCAATGAAACAGGTTCACCAAGGACTGAAGCCTCTGAAATTGACCAGAAGGAATTCTTTTGATCTTTAAAATACTGCCAGCTATTATTTTTTTTAATTTTTATTTATTTATTTATTTATTTTTGCTTTTTGGAGACAGGGTCTTGCATAGTAGTTCAGGCTGGCCCTGAGCTCACTATGGTGCCCAGGCAAGCCGCCGCGAATTCAGCAATCCTCCTGTCTCTGCCTCCCGAGTGCTGGGATTACAGGCATGAGCCACCACGTCCTCTGCCAGCTAGTATTATCTTAGCAACTGAAAATTAACAAAAAACACTAAATTAGATTTATACTGTTTTCACATGACAGCTACTGAAAATAATTCTTTAATATACATTGGTAGATAAATATGTCTTTTAGGTTCTAATTGCAGTACAACCATTTTCAACTGAACTCAATTTTTTTCCTCTTCTCTCATATCTTTAGACGCAAAACTTCTAATTGGGAGCATAATGGAGAAAGTATTCTTTCTTGACTTCTGATCCTGTACCATCGCATGGCTGGAGGGTCTCTCAGGTCCTTCCCATGCTGCTTGTAGCCAGTAGAAATCCCAAAGCTCAGTAATCTACCCACCTGGGGCCACTTTTAGCTCTGAGATTAGGATCTGGGCTTTGGCACCAGGAAAGAGTAACGTTATCATTAGAATATAATGAACCTGTTGATGCTCTTAGGGGGTAATGAAATTTAAGAGTGATCAAGTTAATGTAGTTTTTGTAGACTATAAAAATTTAGTAACATGGAAATTAGGAGGTATTAATTTAAGATACTCTTCTATTTACTTTTGATTTTGATATTCATTTATTTATGCACTGTCCCTATTACAAGCTAACTCACTTGCTTTTACATGCATAACTAATATCCATGAGAAGTTTGTTGAAGACTTTTGTTATGTTTAAATGCCCCTCCACAGCCTCATGAAGATGGGGGGGGGGTTTCACAGAGAGCTGAATCTGGAATTTGTAATGCGAGGGTTAAGGGCGAGTGATTTCTAAGCCACTACAAATTAGTGATTAGTTTGGCTCTTCTCTAATTCTGGTGAACTGGAGAAGACAGGTAGAGGAGAAAGATGCTGTCGGACTCTCTCCCTGATTCCTGTTGTTATGTTGTGGACTCCATGAACTGCCTCTTGTGATTTTTGCTGCCTTATATCTGCCATGCTGTTTTGCTCTCTCATGTCTGGTTCTCATCCCTGCCATAGAGTTGGGTCATTACAGACTGAAACCTCTCTGACCTGTAGGCCAAATAAACCCTTTCTGTAACTTTGGGTGTGAGGTAGGTTATCTCAGCAAGCAGAGAAAAGTAACTAACACAAGTTTTTAGAGACTTGTAGGTGGGATTTCATTCTAATTGATTAATTTTCTTCCTCAAATTTTAGCTTGAGGTGGAAAATCACAATTTATAATCATTATTTTTACTTGTTATTAGTACAGAAATATACCACATGAAAAATAATAACCAGAAGATTGCGCCAGTGTTCATTTCCACATCCCTTTGGCTTTGCCTCTGGCATACTCTCCTGGTTGAGGTGCCGGATACTTTAATGTGCTTTGCAGAAACCGTATTTGCTGCATGTAAAAATCTTTGTCACTGTTTACTTGACAGCTCATATTTATTTCTTCCATGAATTTTCCTAAAACAGCTGGTCTCTTCATTTCTATTTCTACAGGATTTTTGCAAATACACTGTCATCCTGTTGTAACTTCATTCATTTTACAAAAATATGCTTCTTTAAATAAATGCTTTGCTAATGGAAAAATTTTCTCTCTAGTGCTACATAGTCCCGGAAAATAAAAGCACTCACTATGATTCTGTTGAATTAATAACTATATGAATAATTGTGTATATAATTGAAAAATATTTCACATTTAAGAAATATTCCCAATGTGCAAATTTTACAGATTACACAAAATAAACTTTTATTTAATTTGCAAAAATTTTATTTAAATGCTGATTCTCCTATTGATTCTTTTTGTACCCAACCTATAAACATAAGTTATTTGGATCAAATTCAGTTTTAAAAAACATGTTTGGCCCCTATGATATTGTATTGCTGAATAGAAAAAGGTGCACAAATAAGCCCCATCCTCCTAGAAGCCCGTTATCTTTCAGTGAAGTAAACATGTTCGACTTCAGACACCACCACTTTTTCCTTGTCTTTTTCACTTTTTCTTTTCACACAGTAAGAAGGACAACTGTTAAAATTTTCTGAAAATAATATTTGAGCTGTTGGGTCCTTTCTCATGGCCACAAGAGACATAGGCTTTATGAGCGCTTGCTGCCTGGAAACGCCCTCCGAGCGGAGGGAAGGCTGTCACCCTCATCACAGGCTTAGTGATGTCCAAGCAGCCAAGTCACTGGGTACAGAGGACAAGTAGGCACAGAAAAAAAGGACAATATAAAAAAGCAGAAAAGGGCACTTGTGGAGAATTTCAAAGTATCATTCTTAAGCCCAGGTGAGGGAAAAGTACTGGAAGATGGAAGAAATGTTCTGCATTTGTTCAATTCTCTGGGTAATTCTTATTTATTATTGCTTCCTCCTTTCTTAGCAAATGGGTACATACTTCTGCTCTTGCTTTCTAAAAGAAGTAACATACAGGTATGGATTTCACTATATTATATGCTACATCAAGCCTATCCATTGTAAATTTTCTGCTATTTTTTTTCTCTCCAGGTTCTTTGAAGAACACTTTGGACTATATTTCATTCAGTCTTACATTTCTGACCCTTTAATCCCAAGTAAACAGAATGAAATATAACACCAATTCCTGAATATTAAAATAAGCAAGTTATTAGCACATACACAAAAATCAAACCTTAACAGGTACAATAGACTGGACCCATTGGTTTCTTTTGTAAAATGGGATACACTTTCATTGTGGAATGAGTCATTACATTTATTTCCATGGGAAGATTATCACTTTTGTTGTGTAAAGCAAGTCCAATCTTTGTAAAAGTTTCACAGACTTTCTCCCAATATATAAAACTGCAACTACTGATTATAGGAAGCCTTCCTATGTAAGAGACATGCATGGTACT
This sequence comes from Thryonomys swinderianus, assembly GCA_004025085.1. Taxonomy (NCBI): domain Eukaryota; kingdom Metazoa; phylum Chordata; class Mammalia; order Rodentia; family Thryonomyidae; genus Thryonomys; species Thryonomys swinderianus. Next base: position 9,274 of record PVIC010034668.1, on the reverse strand, counting down.
TCTTTGCATAAGTACTTTTTAAAATCTGCCTAATAAATGTCTTTATTCTTCATTTTTCAAACAATGGAAGAACAACTAAATGTTTGATCTTATAGAATTTATGAACCATAACAAGAAGGAGTTTCAAATAAGGCAGTTATTATAATTGTTTGTCTTCAGAGATATCACAGATCATTGACTGGTTGTAGTACAATTTATGTTATATATGTCTTAAAATTTTGGTTAGTGAGGAAAGTCATTTTCCAAATTACTTAATATTCCTATAGCATCACCAGGTATACAGGGAATTAAGCTGAAGTGGTTAAATGTTAAAATTAACCAGACATAAGGCTTTGGAATCCAGACAATTCAAGGCAAAACCAGGCTTGACAGGCTATGTGACCTTGCTAAAGAAATCTTGTGCATTTTAACATTAAGTAATTTATATAATGTTAAAGAAGCCCACTGAATATCCTTTAATTCTTACTCATTTTTGTTTGTTTGTACTTAAGACCTATGAAGAGTTGATCTGTCTCTTGCTAATAATAATAAAAAAAAGCTACATCATTTTTTTTTCCATACTAGGGACTGAAACCAGGGCCTCCAATATGCTCAGAGAGCACTGTGCTAGGGAACCATAATTCCAGGCCTTTAAAAACATTTACTACACTTGTTAAAATATGAAAACAATAGAATAGAATTAATACCAAAATATGAATATCTAACAGAACTATTCTCTTTGATTTTGAAACAAGTAATATGTAAAGACTTCTTTTTAAAACATATGAGAAACTTCTGAGTTTTACTTTTAAATTTTAATGTCAACTTCCCCAACCATTCAAAATAAAATGCTTACCAAACTTTCTAGCCTCAGTTTCTCTATTCCTGAAAAGAGGATTGATTGGCTTTCCTGCAGTTTTTCTAAAAAGTAGTTTATGCTTAAAAACCACTTTCTATGGAAAGATCCCATTAAAATACAATGCTCTTGGGCCGGAGGATTAGCTCAGTGGTTCCGGTGCCTGCCTCGCAAGCAAAAGGTCCTGAGTTCAATCCCCGGAAACCACATACAATGCTGGGCGTGGAGACTCACGCCCACCAGCAATCAACACCGCATACCACAATGCCGGGTGTGGTGGCTCACGCCTGTAATCCCAGCACTCGGGAGGCAGAGGCAGGAAGATTGCTGTTTGCGGCTTGCCTAGGCCACATAGGGAGCTCAGAGCCAGCCCGAATTACAAAGCGAGACCATGTCTCAAAAAAAAAGAAAAAAAAAATTCAATGCTCTTCATCGGTGGATGCCAGATTCAGCACTTTTTGTTTACCTGATAAACTCCTAGCATCTCTTTAAGCAAAAAACTAAATTACATGTTCTTTTTGCCTTTTAAAAAGTCATTTTTATAACATACACAGTCTATTTTTAAGATGTTTGCCATAAAGCATCCGTTTACATTTTTAAATACAGAATGCAGCCTATAAATCTCTGAAGATATCTTTAGAGTATGTTTTTATCTTGTTTCTTGTACTTTCTAAACTCTGGGTTTATCGCAGTCTTGTAATATAATTGATTGCACTAATAAAGTAGCCAAATATTGAATCAATTTGAGACTAAAATTGTCATCCCACTACAGACAGATTTGCAGGAGCAATGCATTATTTGTAAACATATTATATGAAATATTAACTATTATAATTCAATGCAGTTTCTCGAACTTTATATAGATGTTGCTTTCATTTCAAGACAAAAATGTGAAGCTCATGCTGCTGGCTCCACCATGGAGCTGAGATGAGTAACTGCACCTTGAGAACTGATATTTTACACTAAATGCATCCAGTCAGAAAGAGCCTCCTGATTTCTGATAATGTCTCTTCTCATTCCCGAGCAAGGAAATATTTATTGTTATGTAAAAGAAAAAACATGCATCTTGTCAAAAAGTTTTTAGAGAAAAAAAGAAATCAGTAAAAGTTTGAAAACTTACTTTTCTGTTGTTGATTTTGCAAAAAGCTTTTGGAAAAAAAGATTCTTCTCTAAACTCACTCATGAATTTGTTAAAAGTTGGCTTAGTTTTTAAAGAATTGTTCTTCAGTTAAGTAGTGCTTCCTCTACCAAAAATCATTGCTTACACATGACCCCTAAGAAATAGTAAGGTTTAAAACCTTTGAACCTAAATGTAATTCAGTGATAAACTGCATAACGTATTGTTTTTTCTAAGTGTAACTTATACAAAAAAGATAATTTTCTATGTCTGAAAAGTTAGCAAAATGATTAATTTAGAGTATATGAACAAAGCAACTTGCAGTTAGTTTTTAAAAGTATTCCTATAGTTAGCATTTGTTATTATAAGCACTTAAATATGTAGAAGAATGTAAAAGTGAAAATACATAAATTTCTGGTTTTATAAATTTTACCTCTTAATAAAATACCCTAACTAATCTTTCATCTCAATATAAATGATTGTTTTCACCTATTTGATTAAATATCCTATATATCCTCTTTAAAAAATGTTTCAAAATGCATCCAACTACTTTATACAAGTGAAGTAGTATAGGTAATTAGATTATTTCATAGTAAAATGTTGAGTTCTAACACATTAGAAAAATAGATGTTCACTTGATTATGCTTTATTATGAATTCTGCTCAATGGAGATAATATGAGTACATCAACTTACTGTATTCAAACAATTCAAGGAAGGAAACAGTTGTCCAAGTCTTAGAAAATGCAAAAAAGGAAGTGGCAGTTAAGATACAATAACTATCTTTAATATCTTTTGTTTGGAGTTTTCTTGTTTTTTTCACTTGTATTATTTGATGTTGGCATTACATAATCATTAAATTTCTTGTGAAGAATTAGTATATATTCCTAGGTCATAGCAGTTCCTTTTTCATTTTTTTCCTTTCTCCTTTCCACATTTTGATCCCTTTTCGATGTTTAATAATAACATCTCATTTAAGATGAATTAAACATCAATCTGGTGAGCTCTGATTGGGCGATAATAAACTACACTGCTCTGTTATTTTGAATTGAAAAATCTCAGTGTCTTCAGCTCCACACGTTTGCTCCTGCTGCAATCCCAGATGAGTTAGCAATCCCAGATGGATTCCCCGGCACAGTTATGAATTTCCTAGTGCCGCACTGTCAAGGGTTCGCCCAGGGCCATCCCCCCCAGGTTCCGAGCACGGCTCCTATCTGCCTCCTCTCCTCCTTCGTTCTCCTGGGTTCAGGTGGTCCCAGCTTCTCTCCTCCGATTTTGGTAGCTTATTCTCTACTACTCACATCAGATTTTACCGAGTTGTCCATCGGATACTTTACACAGCATCCATCTTATCAAATCACCCTTCAGTCAGCACTGCTCTGTGTCTTCTCCTCTCAACCTTGAAAGACATATTTGTCACTTTAAAAATGCTAGGACGGGGCTGGAGATTTAGCTCGGTGGTTCCGGCGCCTGCAAGTGCAAGGCCCTGAGTTCAATCCTGGTAACCACATACAATGCTGGGCGTGGAGACTCACACCCACCAACAATCAATACCACATGCCACAGTGCTGGGAGTGGTGGCTCACGCCTGTCATCCCAGCACTCGAAGGCAGAGGCAGGAGGATTGCTGAGTTCGAGGCTTGGCTGGGCTACATAGTGAGCTCAGGGCCAGCCTGAATTACAAAGTGAGACCCTGTCTCAAAAAAAAAAAAATGCTAGGATGTGAGCAGGTGGATATTCTATGTTCTATCGGGTCCTGCCCATCAGCTAATTGCCTTCTCCTAGCAAGTGCAAGCTCTCTGTTTTGTGAACACTGCTGTTAATTATTTGTCTATATTATCATTACTTGTAAGCATTCTACTGAGACAACCCACAAAGGACAAAAGATGGTTCCTTTATCTTACTGTCCAGCTAGTGGCTGAGCTCTGGCTTGAATATTCACTTGCTCTGTGACTTCTAGCAAGTTATATGGATTGTGAATGAAAGTAAGTGAGTGAGTGCATGTCCAGCGTTGGAATGATGTGCAAGACTGCGTGCAAAATAGAAATGTATGCAAATTGCTATTATTGCAGCTATTATTTGTATGTTATCCATCTATCAATATGTGGTATATAAAATACACTCAGTAAATAATGCTAAACTTAAACGAGAGGAGCAAGGAGGCTTAATTATTCATTAAAGTGAGCAATGATCACCAACATTATTATCATCATCACCTTCAGGCATCAACATGAACAAAATATGTTAGCTAAATAAAGGACAAGGCATATTGTTTACATCTGCTTGTAATCAATAAAAGGATTGCTTCCATATAGCTCTAGTTAGTAAGTAATTCAGCTCTGTAAATGTGTATAACAGCAATGTTATGTGACAAGGGTAGAAATATAAATATTTTGTGATAATATTTCCCACAAACATACACCTTAATGTTGAGTGGACAACAAGTTACAAAAAATGTTTGTTCCTGGTCAGCCCAAAAGGAACACACAGGCAGAAGGTTATAGCAGCATTAAAAACTCACCTACTGACTTGTGTAGTGCAAGGTGTCCATATAGTTGTTTTGTTGTTGTTGTTGTTGTTTATTTTTCGAACAATTGAACTAACTCATAGTATTAAAAGAAACATAAAATTTCCATACATTATTTGAAACCACAAATTTCAGAAGTCTCTTTCCTTTTAAAGAAGCACAAAATTCCCAATTACAGATAAGAATCGATGGTGTCAGTCACTTTAGTACTTAGCATATTCAGTTCAACTGAACTCAGTTTTTTATTGGACATTAATTCAACATTTACCTTTATGAACTGTTCCTGAACGCATAAAAATAAATGGGTAAACATGACTTGTATTTTTTTCTTTTGTCTTAACAGAGGTTTCTTCTTTCAACATGTTCTGAGAAAATCATGACTTGCGTGTATTAATGGTGGAATGTGCTGCTTCTACAAGACTCCATTATACAAAATTACTGATGGAGAGTATTGATTTAATATTACTAAAAGACATATATTAGTTTAAATAAGAGGAATATATATTTAGACAGAGAAAAAAAGGAGCAACTACAGACTGATATTTATTTCTGTCCTTAATATTGATGTCTTTTGAAATTTTGATATTAGTAAAATATAATTTCTTATATAAATATTTATCCATCATACCACACTCAAAATGTAACAATAGTGCTCGCTTTTAGCAGCATATATACAAAATGTAACAATAACTATCTCCTTACTTAAACACCAAGAATCAACATTTCTGACTTGAAGTAGTGGTTTTAGTAACAAACAAATTTCTCTAATTTCTTTTTTTATTGTATTGCTAACAGCTCTTTGTCCCTAGAGATCAAATTCACTGAACCATGATTGTAAATTATGTACTGTAGATACAAAGGAATCAAAAGTTGAAAGAATAAAGCAAAGACATTTTTATTCAACTCTTCTTCTGAAATACCCTGTTGTTAACACATCTCCTGAAACCCTTGTTTGAAAAATGACCTCTATCATGTCCCTTTTTCTCATTCCTGATGCTAATATTATACTCTAGGATTTCCCCATCTCATAAATGAATTATTCCATTACCTCTCAACTGGCATTCTTAGTTTATCCTTTTCTTATGATAATCTTTACTCCATAAGGCCTGCATAATTTTCCACTATCTATAGATTCTGTTATATGCACCAATGTTTAGATGGTGCCTTATTGCCTACATGTAGAATGGAAAATGGACTCCATGTGACTGCCACCTCCAATCTGTAGTCCTGCTTATGGGGAATGCTGGGTGGGCAATGATAGTGAGGGTAAGTTTTAGAGTTATATAAAGTACAGTAACTGATGGCAGATGTTTGCGAACAAGTTAGAAATAAGACTGAGCCCCTATACAGTGAAGTTAAGAAAGGTTCCAACAGCCGGGCGTGGTGGCTCACACCTGTAATCCCAGCACTCGGGAAGCAGAGACAGGTGGATTGCTGAGTTCAAAGCTTGCCTGGACTACATAGTGAGCTCAGAGCCAGCCTGAACTACAAAGCGAGACCCTGTCTCAAAAAAAAAAAAAAAAAAAGAAAGAAAGAAAGAAAGAAAGGTTCCAACAAACTGTGGTATGTGGTATTGCTTGCTGATGGGCGTGAGTCTCCACGCCCAGCACTGTATGTGGGGTTTCCGGGGATCGAACTCAGGACCTTGTGCTTGCAAGACAGGAGCAGAAACCATTTAGCTAACCCTCCGGCCCATAATTTTTAAGAACATCTTTTGCGTCATATTTTGCTCTGCAGTATGGATCAGAGCTGGCATCTAATACATGGATATATGCACATAAACATATAAGTTGCATAATATAATAAATGAGTATACAAATGAGTATAGACACATATATGTATGTATATGGCATGTCTATATGCACATATAGAGAAGTCATATCCTTCACTTGAGAATATTGTTAATATTTCCGCTTCCTACCATGTTCACGATGAAACTCAAGATATTTAAATAACAAAACTAATTTTTGTGAGAGCAACAATAATTTAGGCCTGAGCAATGGAACTGCAATTATTTTTAGGAAGTGTATACAATGCATCTCAACTGAGGCTGAAATTTTGGTTTCTAAACAATAATGTTTATAATAATAGATCGTTGATGTACGGAAGTTCACCTTTTGCTTTTTAGCACATTTGGAATGCTTTTGGAAGAAATATCAAAATCTAAAATCTGTTATGGAAAATGCACACACAAGATTTCAGGAACAGACTTCTGGTCTCACATGATGACCTCTGCTGTGAGGAGGAAGGGCACTGGAGGTGAGGCACCGTCTCATGTATCATCCCACTTGCTCTAAGGAAAGGCCAGTGGAAATGTTACAAAAGCTCTTGTCCATTTTACATCAATGAAATGCCCTTTACTAGAGACGTCTTTGGATGTGTGATTGTTATTCATGGAAACTGTCAGTTTCCTGAAGTGCATCCTGTAATAAGAGAGGTGAATGACGGACTGTGGCCGTTATCTTGACAAGGTGGATCTTAGCTTGGAAAAAGCCAGGTTAAAAAGAAACAAAATAAAAGGGTAAGGATATTATTATTTTATATTGGCTATATGGATGCTACTTACACCTACAATGAATCCAAAGTACACACTTTTTAAACATGAAGACTGTCCTTTTCTGGCTCACATTTTGCCGTGCTGCCCAAGTGAGTTTGAGGGAAAAGGCCAATCAGTCCCTGATTTAACGGTAATATATTAGGTTTCAACAGTATAGACTTAATATTAAAAGGATTTTATTTTAATGTTTTGACATTAAAAGTAGTCATTATGGCTTTTGAATATATTGTTTTTATTCCTCCCCAAGTAATCCTTTCTATAAACTAGGTTATCACTGTTAATTAAAGAGACCATAAAAAGTCCTTCAGTCATTTTTAGGAAACGTCTTCAAAGCAGTTTTAGAATACTACTTAATATATGCTTGTAATTTGAAGAAAACGCCATAGTCATTGTAGAGCATAACAGATGAGTACAGAACAAATGATTCTTCACATTCTGAACTGAGTAGATATTATTGGTAAAAGTAACAGGTTTATTAGAATCTGTTATAGGTAACTATCCCTGGAAAAAATGAGATAAGCAGGGGTAAGCAGTGGCCAAAAGTGAATCATATGGCAGTGGCCACCAAAATCTCAACAAATAATATGAGCAACTCTGGAACAATGAGCGGTTTTCAGAGCTTTCCCCGTGTGGTGAGGGGCCCGTGATGGCTTCCATTTTGAGTAATTCTGAGACAGAAAGAATGAAGCAGAGAGAAAGAGAGAGAGATAAGAGACAGAGACAGAGAGAGATATATTTAGAAAGACAGAGACAGAGAGACTCAGATGTAAGTCACCAAAGCAGGACTGGAGAACAGGCTCATGTGTTTTACTTATGTTTGAGTAAGGACTGTGGAATCCTGTTAAAGAGTTCAAACTGAGAATTCCAGGATAGATGGTAGAGGAGTGACACCCATGTAGGCCTGTTCACCACATTCTTCTCTGACTGTGACTGCTGTACTTTGTCTTTTCATTGTTACCATTGTGCAGAGGAAAGTTAGAAAATACTCCTGCAAATTATCAAAGCCCCCAAGGAGTGCAAGCAGAGATCAAGGTTGAGAAGAATGCAAATAGAGGCTAAAACTTGCACTTACTGTAAAACGAGGTGTAATCCCATTATATCATGTTTTAATAAAACTCACCAAATTAAATAAGAAAATTTGTCATTAACTAGTTCCTATTTAAATGTAAAGGTTCTAAACACTTCATGACAACTCTTTTTTGTGTTAGGAAATTATATATTTAAAATATAATATTTGTACAATTCATAAATGCAAACATATTCCCCTATTAACACTGGATTCCAAAGTTTGCTTGGTGTGAGAAGTATGCATTTCTTTTTTTGTATGCCATCCTGAAAGGAATTGATTGATTGACTACTTTTCCAGTGAAGCCTTTGTTCACATATACAAAGACTATTGATTCTTGAGTATTGACCTTGTATCTAGTTACACTACTAAATCAATTAAGTCTAATAGTCTTGGCTGAGTTTTTAGGACCTTCTATGTAGAGTATCATGTGATCAGCAAATGACATTTTGACTTTTCCCTTACCTATCTTTATTACTTTTATTTATTTTTTCTCTTGTCTAATTGTTGTGGAAAGTGTTTCCAAAACCATATTGAACAGAAGTGGTGAAAGTGGACATCCTTGTCTTGTTTCTGATTTTAATGTGAAAGGATTTGTTTCTTTGACTATTTAGTATAAGGTTAACTGTTGGTTTTTCATAAATAGCTTTTATTAGTTTAAAACAGGCAATCTATTCCGATTGTCTATAGGGCTTTAATCATGAATCAGTGTTAGATTTTGTCAAATGGCTTTTCTGCATCTATTGAGATGGCCATTTGTTTTTTTATCTTTGAATGGGTTAATGTACTGTGTTATATTTATTGATTTATGTATACTTGTATTCATGGGATAAATCCAATTTGGTCAGAGTATATAATCTTTTAATGATCCTCTGTATTCTATTTGCCTGCATCTTATTGAGAATTTTTGCATCAGTCTTCATTAGGGGAGATTGGCCTGTAGTTCTCTGTTTTTGGTTGGGTCTTTCTTTCCTTTTGGAATCAACATAATGGTTGCTTCCAGGAATGAGTTTGGGAGTACCGCTTTCCTTTCAATTTCAGTAAAGAGTTTGAGAAGTAGTGGCATTAGGTCTTCTATGACAGTTTTGTAAAATTCATCAAAAAAAAAAAACATTAGGACCCAGACGTTGACTACATTTTCAATTTCAGATATTGATATTGGCTAAGGGTCTGT